>WNGS01057024.1:0-13578 GCA_020271785.1 Procambarus virginalis
AGACACAAGTGACTTGAAGAGTACAACCATTGTGATGGGATCCCTGGATTTGAAAGTTCTCGTAATCCATCCTATCATTTTTCTGGCTGTCGCAATATTTGCTTGGTTATGCTCCCTAAACGTTAGGTCGTCAGACATCATTATTCCCAAAACCTTTACATGCTGTTTTCTTACTATGGATACATTTGATTGTGTTTTATACCCTGTATTATGTTTAAGGTCCTCATTTTTACCGTACCTGAGTACCTGGAATTTATCACTGTTAAACATCATGTTATTTTCTGATGCCCAATCGAAAACTTTTTAATATCAGCTTGAAGTTTTTCAATGTCTTCAGCTGAGGTAATTTTCATACTGATTTTTGTGTCATCTGCAAAGGATGATACGAAGCTGTGACTTGTATTTTTGTCTATATCTGATATGAGAATAAGGAAAAGCAGCGGCGCAAGGACTGTACCCTGAGGTACAGAGCTTTTAACTGCACTTGGACTAGATTTTATATTTTAACCGTTACTCGCCGAGTCCTGTTTGACAGAAAACTGAGTATCCAGCATCCTACTTTACCGGTTATTCCCACTGACTTCATTTTATGTGCTATCACGCCATGGTCACATTTATCGAAAGCCTTTGCAAAGTCCGTGTATATCACATCCGCATTCTGTTTTTCTTCTAATGCCTCAGTGACTTTGTCGCAGTGCTCAAGTAGCTGTGAGAGGCACGATCTTCCCGCTCGAAATCCATGTTGGCCTGGGTTGTGAAGGTCATTGGTCTCCATGAAATTGGTGACCTGACTCCTAATCACTCTCTCAAATACTTTTATTATGTGCAATGTTAGTGCAACTGGTCTATAATTCTTTGCCAATGCTTTGCTCCCTCCCTTGTGTAGAGGGGCTATGTCTGCTACTTTAAGTGCATCTGGTATCTCCCCCATGTCCAAGCTCTTCCTCCACACTGTACTGAGTGCCTGTGCTACCGGCACTTTGCATTTCTTTATAAATATTGAATTCCATGAGTCTGGACCTGGGGCCGAGTGCATGGGCATGTTTCCAATTTCTCTTTCAAAGTTTAGTGCGCTCGTGTTGATATCAGTTATATTTACAGGGGTTTGAATATCCCGCATAAAGAAATTGTCTGGATCTTCCACTTTCATGTTGTTTATTGGAGTGCTAAACATGTCCTCATACTGCTTTTTTAGGATTTCACTAATTTCTTTGTCATCCTCCGTGTATGAACCTTCACTTGTACGAATAGGTCCAATACTGGCAGTGGTTTTTGCTTTTGATTTCGCATATGTGAAGAAGTATTTTGGATTTTTCTTTATTTCCTGAATTGCTTTCTGTTCTAACTGTCTCTCTTCAGTTTCATATGAGTGTTTCAATTTCCGCTCGATTTCTTCAATCTCCCTATTTAATTTTCTCCTTCTTTGACGGTAAATTCGTGTCTGCATAAGCAGTTCCGTTATTTTTTTTCTGCGTTTATAGTGTTGTCTGCGTTCTCTTTCTACGTTGGATCTCTTTCTGGCTTTCCTCAAAGGAACATGTTTCAGACAGACTTGATACGCTTCCGAGGTCAGTTTTCTATTCCTTCTGTAGGACTTGTATTACTTAAAACAGTTTCCCATGGAATGTTTGTAAGTTCCCTGTTTATTATCTCCCAGTCTATCCTTTTATTATTAAAATTGAATTTACTGAATAGCCCCTCTCGCTTCATCAACGTTTTAGGTCTATTCTGAGTATTGATGGTTGTTTGCACTTCAATGAGCTTGTGATCTGAATATGCGGTATCTGATATCGTAATGTCTCTGATAATGTCTTCATTGTTCGTAAAGACCAGATCTAGAATATTTTCATTTCTCGTTGGCTCCGATATCTGCTGATTGAGTGAAAATTTGTCACAGAATCTAAGTAGTTCTCAAATCTGAAATTTATCACTGTTAAACATCATGTTATTTTCTGCTGCCCAATCGAAAACTTTAAACTTTGTTGACATCTGCGTGTAGTTTTTCAATGTCTTCAGCAGAGGTAATTTTCATGCTGATTTTTGTGTCATCTGCAAAGGACGACACAAAGCTGTGACGTGTATTTTTGTCTATATCAGATATGAGAACAAGGAACAGTAGCGGTGCAAGGACTGTACCTTGAGGTACAGAGCTTTTAACATCACTTAGACTTGATTTTATCTGATTGACTGTTACTCTTTGTGTTCTGTTTGACAGAAAATTGAGTATCCAGTGTCCTACTTTTCCAATTATTCCCATTGACCTCATTTTGTGAGCTATCACCCCATGGACACATTTGTCAAACGCCTTTGTAAAGTCTGTGTATACAACATCTGCATTTTGCTTTTCTTCTAGGGCTTCTGTGATTTTGTCATAGTGGTTGAGTAACTGTGACAGACAGGATCTTCCCGCTCTAAATCCATGTTGTCCTGGGTTGTGCAATTCATTGTTTTCCATAAAACTAGAGATCTGATTCCTAATCACTCTTTCAAACACTTTTATTATGTGTGATGTTAGTGCAACTGGCCTATAATTTTTTGCCAAGGCTTTACTCCCCCCTTGTGCAACGGAGCTATATCTGCAGATTTAAGTGCTGCTGGTATCTTCCCTGTATCCAGGCTCTTTCTCCATATAACGCTGAGTGCTCTCGCTACTGGTACTTTACATTTCTTTATGAATATTGAATTCCATGAGTCAGGCCCAGGAACTGAGTGCATAGGCATACTGTCAATTTCTCTTTCAAAGTCTTCCGAGTTTGTGGTAATATCCGTTATATTATCTGCAGCTTGAATGTCATTCATAAAGAAGCTGTCTGGGTCATCAACTTTCATGTTGTTTATTGGTGTGCTAAACATAGTCTCATACTGGCTTCTTAGAATTTCACTAATCTCTTTGTCGTCCTCTGTGTACATACCTTCATTTGTAATTAACGGTCCAATACTGGTCGAGGTTTTGGATTTTGATTTTGCATACGTGAAAAAATATTTTGGATTTTTCCTTATCTCTTGTATAGCTTTCAGTTCCAATTCCATTTCCTCAGACTCATATGATCGCTTCAACATTTGTTCTATTTCTTCGATCTCCCTGCTTAGGCTTATTTTCCTTGCTTGTGATAGTTCTGTCTGCCGAAGCATTTTCGTTATTTTTCCCTTCTCCTGTACAGTCGTCTGCGTTCTCTTTCTAGAGTGGTCCTCTTTCTGCCCCTCCTCATAGGCACGTGCTTCAAGCAGACGTTGTAAGCTTCAGCTGTCAGTTGAGCTATTCCCTGTGTGGGAGTTTATAGGACACACACTGTAAGTGCAAGACGTGTGATGTGGCATTGTGTCCTGCACCATGCTACAGCAGATACCATCGAAAGAAAAAATTCTGGGCCGATAAGCAGTAATGCTTGCCCACCATCCACTCCACCTATACAAAACATGGGTTGACCCCTGCAGGAAACATTTTTCAGGAGCAGGTGGAGTGGATAAAACAAATGTTCAACCCATGTCATGTTCAACACACAACACTGAGGTGGTAAGTACAAAAAGTTGTATTATTTTGTATATTTTTTTTTGTTCATACTTTCGCGTATTGTACTGGCAATATTATTCTTCAATTGGCCCTTATATGCACATATCCATCTAAAGCATTCTATTAGGAACAATTTCATACCTAAATGAGCGCTGTAACACGAAAATCGAGATTAGCAACCGGTAAAAATACTAAACATTTGTGGGCAGGAATTGGGAGTGTAGCTGGAAGGCGTCTGGGCGCTCACTCGCGGCTAACGCATGGCCCGTCTTCAACTCGTCGGCGGGTGGAGCGTGACCAGGTTTTTTATTTTATATGCTAATATTCCTCTAGAGAATTCTATTGCGAACCCATTGATATCAAAATGAAATATCTAGGACGAAAATTGAGGTGACCAGAGTGAAAAGAGTGAACAAATTTTATCTCTTTTGCGAGCTCCTGAGTAACTCGTTCTCACTTTCTCTGTTTGATGCGGGTAATTAGCTGGGCTTTTGGAGTTTATATGCATTTAGTGCTGTAGAGAATTCTATTGCGAACACAATGATACCAAAATTTATCTCGTAGGATGAGAATTGAGGTGACAAAGTTGAAGAGAGTATACACTTTTCAGAATTAACGCGCGCTCCCGTGAAACGCTGGGACTCACTACGCATAGTTGAGGGGTGGCTCGCAGGGTGTGCAAAAGTGCTAAGGGACCAACTCCAGAGGTCAAACACCTAAGATAAACCCTGTGGTTCTGGCAAAGAACCGCCAGAGAACAGTCCGAATGGAGCTGAATAATAGAGCACCGTGTGACCCAAACCCTCCAAAGCGCAAACTAGACAGTCACGAACTCCCGAGCCGTGTTGTGAGCCTGACGGACGGACAGCCCACACCATCCCCGGCCGACCTGGTGAGCACTAGTCAGAAAGCCCCAGTACACATGTACATGCACATGTGTACACACACACATACACGTGAAAAGAAAATTACAAGCCACCGACCAGTGGGCAGCGAGCACCAATCCGGCCAGGCGAAAAAGGCACAAAACTGCATCAAAAGGCCCACCTCAACAACAAAACCTCAAAGTTCCAGCATGACCACAACACATGCCAAGACCCAAAAAGATCAGTCTGCAAGCCAGGAAGACCCCAGAACTCCAGAAGGCAGAACCAGGTCACACGAGGAAACAAAGCCCCTGAATTCACACAGGGAGCCAAAGAGGAAGAAACTTACAGAACAAAACCAAAGAACCCAAAGGAACCCGGAATCGAACCAGGGGGAGCCCAAACCACCACATTTGCCAGAGGAGATACACCACAGAAAGGCAAAGCACAGCCCCCAGCCAGAACCCCCAGGGGAAACGGTGAAAACAGACCGAAACCGAGGAACAAGGTGTGGGAGCAAGCATAACAGACAGGGACACTGAGCCCAAACCCAAGGGCCCAGACCCAAAACAGACAAAACAGAAAACCCAGTGTAAAATCAGCACTCAAATGTTCCCAGAGGAACAGGAAACGGTCAGAAAACACCAGAAAAGCAAAGAAACGACAACAGGAGAATAAACCCCCGGAAAAAGGTGAAAAACTCACCCAAGACGCTCGCTCGCACACCCAAGCGCATTTAAACAAACCGCAACGCCGCCATGGTGGCCTTGCCGGGAAACCTGCAGAAAAAATGGCCACCAGAACAGAGGGCTGTGACCAACTCTAAAGATACGAAAACACGCCAGCAAGAGTGGGAAGCAAGCAGACTGGATGGGCGAAAAACTCCGCCCAGAAGCAGAAAACCCAAGCAGGCGCAAATCGCCCCAGAACTGCAAGCAGGCATCCCCCACAGCCCCGGGAACCCACAACAGAGGCCCCGGGGCAGAGCAGTCCTCCAAGCCCTCCGCCCTTAAAGAAAAGGAAGAGTCCATGGGAAAGGCAGCAAGAAAGGGCAGCTGGTAAGACCCAGAATCCTTGGCAGGAGGAACAGGCTTGAAAACATCCGTCCCCAACCCGAACGGGGCAGCCCCCGAAAACCGCCCGAGTCTCGGCCCCAACTAAACCCCGCCCGACCCCGAAACCTGCAGACGGTCCGGAGCCGGGAACAGGGAGGGAAAGAGGCGAACAGCACCTAACCAAAACGGGGTGGCCCAGGGGCATCCGAGTGGGAAACGAACCTAGCGTGTTGCAGCAACCTAATCTAGCTTGCAACACGGATGCCACCTGTACTCTGAACAGTAATAACATCAGGAGAGTACTGGACAACAAGCAGAGAATCTCTCTCGCAGGACTCCGGGTCAAGGTGTCAGTGACCCAACAGGCAACATGACAGAGGTAAAAGTGGCGACTGTCACCCAGAGACAAGGGCACAGCAACCAACGATCCCGTACAAGACGGGTTGGAACCCGAAATGGGCATTCAATGGTCCACCATGCCCCGACAAAGGTTTCTAGGGCTCATAGGCTGACTGCTACGGGAAGCCTGGGCAAGGTGTTGCTAACCGGTTAAGAAACCCAAAATAACAAGAGGGTAGAGGACAACACTGAAAACCCCTGCGACGTGTACAATCACGGGGGTCTAGCAGAGGGCCACCAACACTATCAGTGGAACTATAGCCACACTAGGCAGACCCCCACCAGGCAAATGAAATAAAAACAAAAGAAAAACCCCGCAAAAGTACACCGTCTCCAGAGGCAACAGGAACCGGTCGCCGCTTAGGTGGCAGGTCGCGCAACACCTTGACGCCCTAACCAGCACAATACCAGTCCCTTCCAGAGCCAAACAAGGGCCCCAAGCCCCAGCTGGCCCAAGGGCGAGGCAAATGTTCCACTTTGCAGCAGGAACCTCTATGGGAATGGTTCCCGAACGCCCCAGGGAAGATAACCCTGTTACGCAGGGGTAGTACTCACAGGGCACTTAGGGAAGGAAGGCCTAGGCGCATACAGCCCCGGCACTGTTACTCTTGGCCACCCCACAACACAACACATGGCAGTGAACGTCACACAAGGCAAACACCGCCTAGGAAACTGGGGCCAGAGAAGCGTCTATCCCGGTTGACATTAACTTACGAACTGATGCTAGGCAGCCAGCACGGTAGGTCCGGGGCTCCCCCCTCCCTTTCTCGGGAATGGGAGGGCTGCGCGGACGATCGGCACGGCAGTAAAGTGTGATGTTCACTTGTTTGCTTGTTTCCTTGGGATTGTAGGGAGTTTCTACCTCTCTGTTTGTTTTTTGTTTTAGTTTTTACCATGTGGGGTTGTTTGTTATGCCTACCTTTCTGGGTGCCTAACCCCGGTCGATGGCAGATAAGGAAACCCCAACCACAAGGGGGTTTTCCAGGGCAGGAAAAACTCCCTGGAAAATCTCTCTCACTGAGGTTGCTCAGGGAGAGAGGGCAAAGAGGTTTCCCTGAAACCTCTTTGAAGGGGCCAGGTTCTGGCGGTGGTCCCTGGTAGGTCTGAACTCCTTAGCTAATGTCCCGGTCTAATATAACATACATTAGCCCGATAAGCTCCAGGGAGCCGCTGGGGCTCCCCACAGAAATGTCTTATTTTCAATAAAATATACTATTTCTTATGATTTATATTTCAATATTTACACCCACTTATTCTGTACTTACATGTTTTTGCACCAGTCTTGAACATTTAGAACTCATCAAGACTGTGATACTCGTCAAAACATTTGACATAGCATAGAGGGACCTGACACGCTGTGCATCAAGTCATCACCATTTTTCGTTTCTGTTGCCTCTTGTTTGTTGTCTTGCATACAATGCACTCACACTGGCCAACAGCACGCTTTGCAGTTGGTAGTAAATACCTTAAATTGTGTGTGACAAAGGCATCCTTGAAAGCGAGCCTGGGTGCTGGAGCATGGTGCAATACCGGGTTCAGAATGGGCCTCTGTATGCCAGGAATTACTTTGCCAAACTTCTCTAGTAATTGTGTCACTACAGTAAAACTGAACGCATGGAAATTTCGTTTATTACCTGTTTTGACAAGATACATATTGTAACTGTTCAGCATTGTTACGTCAACAAGGTGGAAAAACATTTTCTTGGTCCACTTCACTGTTTTCCGTACACACTCTACTGCCCCCACCATCATATCACATTTATCCACCAAACGCATGTCGATGTTATAGTCCAAGACACAATCTGGCTTATAGAATATTTGTTTTGTTGTTCTGTTCACCTTGCCACTGTCCAACATTGTACCATTGTGAATGGTGGTCAACATGTTCACTTTACGCCTGTCTTTTCACCGCACTGAAAGTATTGCACCTGTTTTCCTTAGCTCCCAATCACCAACCTGCATAGCAGTGTGAAACACTAGCATTTCCCTTCGTTTTATCTTCACTGTGCCACACACTCCAGTTCTATTATCAAGCAAGAACCTGGTTAGCAAGGGACTGGTATAATAGTTATCTGTGTATAATATGTGGCCCTTGTTCAGATATGGTGCAAGCAGTGACTTCACAACACTATCCGAGAAGCCATGTTGGTCATTAGTAGGAATGTCTGCAGTTGTACCCGTATACATTATCATGTGTAACACCATTCCTGTTTCACAGTCACACAGTACAAAGAATTTATATCCAAATCGGTGGCGTTTGGAGGGAATATACTGCTTGAAGGCAAGACCTCCTTTGAAAAGCACAAGGGATTCGTCAATCACAAGCTTCTGACCTAGTACGTAGAAATCCCTGTACTTTCCAATAAGTTCATTCAGGACATACCTTACCTTCCAAAGTCTGTCATCATCATTCTGGTCTTCATCATTTGCAAAGTGAAGACACCTGAGGATTATCGCAAATCGGTCTCGAGACATATATTTGCCGAACATTGGTGTTGGAACAGTATGGTCTTTGCTCCAGTAATGGTCGATTACGTGTTTGACACAATGTTTCATCAACATACACAGTGCCAAAATCACATACATTTCACCCACAGTTTTATCTTTCCATCGCTGCAAATGTGAAAAATCAGATAACTCCTCCTCATCAATGAAATCTGCCGCATATTTGTTCGTTTCCTGAACAATATACTCCATGAGAGGCTCATCGAAATGTGCGGTAAAATAGTTCATTTCACACATATCTGCACCTTTATCAGGGAAAAGGTCTGTAATCCCAACATCCGAATTATCAAAAACAGGAATTTGTGGAACAAAATCTGTCCCATCACTCCACACAAAAACACCGGGTGTTTTTCTAGAGCCAATAGCGGCACCACGGCGAGGAAACCGTGTACCAGGAGCTGAAGCAGGTCTAGGAACAGTAGGGGCGGGCAGGGACGGTGATGGAAAATTACTTGATGTTGAGGGTCTTTGTTCATGTGGTGCCATGCGGTGCCACATGGCTGGGCCAGATGCTGCTGACATGACAAAATGTCGCTTGGCAACACCACACACTCCTCCACTGGCACTAGCACCGAAACTATTTTCTGATTCTAAGTCACTAAAACCGGAAAATGATTCACCTTCCTCAGACTCGTCGACCAAAACATCAATATCCTGCAAGGTAGCACATAAACTGTATGGTCTGGCACGAAGTGGGGTCGAGTGAGGGCGAGGAGGCATTGGCGAGATGCTAGGCATGTTCACACTCATTGTCGGTCGTATCCACCTCTGAGGGCTGTGTGTAGTCATGATCAAAGTCCGAGTCGTCAATATCCGATTTATCACTATCCGAGAACAAATTCTTATTAATTTCGTCCTCGGTTAGAGGTCGCGAGGAACACCTCGTTGAGCGGGGTCGGTTGTTGGAACTTGATCATTTGCCATGGTGTCCGTCGGGTAACTGAGGCCTCTACACAAAGGCGGCCTATGCTTGATTTTTTTCCCAGGTGGCGTTTGTTTACGGTCGTGGTGCGGCTCGCCGATGACTACCCCTATCCCACATGGGGCGTTTAAATTATAGTGCTAGACACGAAAACAGCTATTAGCCCTCAAACCGCTAGGGGCCCAAATGGAATTCACACCCACAGGTGCAACAAAAAAAAAATCCAAAAAATTCTTTCGTCTTATAGAAGTGTTCATTTTTGTTCCCTGATCACGGAAAAAATAACAAAAAAATCGTAGGTGGCATATTTTAGCCTCAATAGGGTAGGGAAGTGTGGCAAAAAAGGGGCGCTGGCAGAGCCTTCGCCAGACGAGGTCTACTCCGCCGGACCTGTCAGACGGCAGTTGCCACAAATATATTATTACCTAATTATTTCAAAGTCTCTGATTGATTTTTTCTTAGTTTTTTTGCAGTAATATTATTCCATACAGTGAATTGTGGTATATTTATATTATAAAATGTGTGAACCATCGCTGTACTCAAAATTATGGTGTGCATATAAGTGATTCAATTATTATGTTCATAAAACAATAAACAAGTAGTTTTGCTGTTGTTACACTATATACACAGGTTATATATAAGTATCTGCATGTTTTGTTCACCATAACGAACTACTAAGTTGGTCTTGTGAGTCAAAAAGCAACGAGGGGTGACCGCCAAACACCAGCGAGCCACTCACTGCCACTCCCTCCCTCAACACCACCTCACTCACCTCCCACAATACTGTTTTTGCATTTATTCACTATACACAGACGTTATATATACGTATTTACATGTTTTGTTCACCATAACTGTACATCTAAGTTTGTATGGTGAGTAAACGCACAAAGACGTAGCTACTCACACACTCAGCTGGTCGGCGGCCGCCCTCAAGGCCAGACGCACTAATATTTCTACTCCAACAATATTGGTTGTGGTGTTATTACGCTATATACACACATTATATATAAGTATCTACCCGTTTTATTCACCATACCTGTACAAATAAGCTGGTATGGTGCCCAAAGACCATAGTGGCCACCCTTACACAGCATGACAAGTCATACAGATATTGCCACCTCCCTCACCAAAATGGCTTCTCCCAATACCCCTTTTGCTGTTATTACACTATATATACATGTTATATATAATTACACAGCAGTACACAGCATGGTAAGTCGTGCAGACGATGCACCTCCCTCACCAAAATGGCAGCTCCCAACCTACTCCTCTCGCTGTTATCTCACACTATACACACGTTATATATAAGTATCTACATTTGTGTTCACCATAGCGAACCACTAAGCTGGTATGGTGAGTGCAGTCAATAAAAGGTGGCCACACACAGTCAGAAGACAACGCCACCACCCTCCCTCCCACAGCATTACTCCTCCCTTCATGGAGCACAGCGCTAAATATCACCACAATCCTGCTATTATCAGAATCCTGGTCACTTTTATCACAGTCAGTGGTCTTCTATAATACTATCATCGGTAAATAATAGCAAGATCATATATATTATGGCATTTGTAGGCGATGCTGTGGTCAAAAGCTGAACAGCGGTGCTGAGCTCGTGCTGCGTGCGCCAGCCTTGGTGCCTTGCTCAATACTGACGCTCTAACATCCAAGAATGTTGGCCTGGATTTTTTTTCTAGGTGGCAACTGGCAACTATCGGTCGTGGCTGTACTATAGCTGCCCCTATCCCAGGCGGGGCGTTTAAATTATAGCGCTAGACACGAAATCATATATAAATGATGTGCGCGGTTTCGGTTTTGTCACTGATATCATATATATGATATGCGCGGTTTGAGGGTTAATGTATTGCGCGGTTACAGTTTTGTTACTGAAATCATCTATATATGTATTACGCGGGTTAAGAGTTAATATACAGACCTACTCCTCCACTTGACCTAATTACTCTGTCACATCTATATATAGATTATAATTTGGGATCCAGATTTCACTATCCATGAGGTCTTTTGTGTAAGTTTCTGCAAATGCACCAAATATTGAATTCAATTCTATGAGGAGACCATTTATGAACTTAACTTTATTTCTTGAATTTGGTTTTAGACCTTGTATGTTTGCAAATATGAATGATTTCCCATATTGCGTGTCACTTCTTGTAGGCTTTGGTGGTTCTCCCCCCCCCCTCTCCACCCAGATCCAGGGTGTATTGTTTTGGTAGTGTTTCATCCAGTTTTGGTAGTAGTATGGGTGTTGTGTGGTGTAGTACCTGTGTACTTGTTGATAATCCATATTCCAGTCTTGTGGGTATCTCCCTTCCCCTCTGTAATCTTCAAGTGGTTCCATCTGACTGTTCCTCTCTCTTACATGTTCTAATCTGATTCTGCCTTCCTCTAAAAAATTTCCAGTAGTGTCATATTGATCTTCCTGTCTATAACGCTGTGTACCTCTCACATGGAATTCCAGACACTGAAGATTGTAACCTTTTTTGTCCCTAATTGAAAATGTATATAATTTAGGGTGGAAGTATCTGCCCTCCGTTCCAAAGCGGCATGTACCCCTCGCCAACATGTTCCTGCATTTTCGAGGATGCAGAAAAGTGCATTTTGCTCCTAATTTCCCATATTTGCATATTCCTTGTGCAAGAATTTGCAAATATTTTCAGTTTTTACTTTTTTTCAGGGTATTTATACCTGTGCCTGTCTTGTCTACCTCTTTATTGGAGCCATCTCTATCTTTCGTCCCAAGTCCTTCATTTATGCACTCATTCCCACTGTTGCTCTCATTGTCTATGTTACCTGGCTCTGAAATATTGCTGTTGTTTTGTACCAAAATACCCTCTTCCTCCACACTACTGCTGTGGTTGTCTAAACTACCTGTTCCTGAGTTTTGGTCGTTATTCAGTGTTTTTTTTTCCCAGTCCGCATATATCCCTGGTAGCTTTTCTGTGAATGATAATCTCTGTGACTCGGGAATGTTTTTCATCAGTTTAGTAAGGTTTTCCCACATTAACCTGTCATTTTTGCAAACTCAGTAAATTCTTTGACTGTTTGTGCCTGCTGGAGATAATTCTGCACAGCTCGGGTGAAATCTTATGTCACAGATGCAACACTTGCATCACTTGCATCAGGACTCTATTTAACACAGAGTTCCATCGTTAATGACTGTATTCAACTTTCCAACTGATCACTATGCACTTTGAGATGTCTGTAATCAGTAATCCATAGCTGTAATCCTAAGAAATCCCGGTAAATGTCACGATTTTAACGGAGCGCGCGCACACACGTCTTCCCCCCCCCCACGCTGACTGTCTTGGGGTGATCACACGATGGGGTGAGGGTTTTCCCTACCTGAATTTGATCAGTCATGCCCTCTTCTGATGTTTGCACACGATCTAGAATGCTATTACCTCGAGTGGACCCGGAGTTAATAAAGCTGCCAGATGTTTAGGGATGGTGAGATTACCACCATACAGACGAGAAAGCTTTTTGAGAATGTTGGCTTCTCCTACATGTCAACAAGATTAAATTATCTGACAAAGAGGAGAGGGAGGTAGGAGAAAATAAGAAAGGAAAGGAGAGTAACAGATATTCAAAGAGAAGGATGGAGAGGAGGAGAGTAGAAGAATGATGAAGAGGATGAGAGAGAAGGGAGATTTGGAGAGAGGGTGGAGAGGAAAGGAGAGGAAAGGAGAGATATTATTTACTTAATGCACTGTATATGGAATGATCAGGTGCACTCACAATTTGCAAGTGAATAGATGCATAATATTCCATTATGCATCTATGAATATATATATATATATATATATATATATATATATATATATATATATATATATATATATGTATATATATATATATAATATATATATATATATATATATATATATATATATATATATATATATATATGTTATTAAATATGACCGAAAAAGTAAGATTAATAATTCTAACACGAATTTTCTCAATTTTCCTTATGTTTGTTTTTACTGATGTAGACACATCAAGTAAAATATGGGCCACTATGGCCTTCTGCAGTTACAGATCCATTCTTCCCTTTCAGCTTATAGTACCCATTGTTTCGTGGTTCTGTGTTTGTTCTCACCTCACCCCAAGACCATTGTAACATGTACACTCACCAAATGCAGGTATAACAAAAAAAAGCTGTTAAACTCTGTTCATGTGTGTGTAACTAAAGTCTTTGAAAATGTACATAAGTTTTACGAAACGCGCTCAAGTGTCGGCGTTCGAAGACTAAAAATAAAGAATGAAGTTTTGTGAGACATTATTTTTCATTTTACCGTCATCAGT
>WNGS01057028.1:0-10296 GCA_020271785.1 Procambarus virginalis
GGGCTATTGGACTTCTTAAGTGCGTATCCCAGGTAGCTTGGAGCAGAAAAGGAGATGACGTGGCGCCAAAAAGGACAGAGGCAAACCGGTAAGTGATTAATTCACTGTCGGATCGTTAGGATCCTTAATCCATAGGGAACTTTGTGTAGTTCCGGTCTTCTTCTGAAGACCTACCCTAAGGAATGCCTTGCTGATGTCGGCCGTATATGCATAAGTCCCAATACGGAACTTTAACAGCACGTCGTAAAGCTTTGTGTTAGGCTAGGGCCAGTTGAAGACAGTCGTTTAACGAAACACTACTCGGCCTCATTTTAGCACTGCAATTAAATACTATCCGTAATGGGGTAGTTGCAGAATTCTTCTGTACACAATGATGTGGTAAGTAGTGACCTTCCTTTGGGTTATCATTTGTAACAACTTCGATAAATTTGTCATGAGTTGCTTCTGTATTATTTCATGGTACAACTTCAAGTTCTCAGGTTGTCTTTGTAAGCGCAACACCTGTGATCTCAATTGGTTTTGTGCCATAAAATGGGACGGGTAGCTGAGGGTGATTCAGCTTCCATGGTAACCTGACCCAGTATTGATTATCTCTGTATATAACTGAGTCCAGGTATTGTTTGTAAGTCCAGTCATCATCTGGGCTAGGTTGTTCAGGGACAATGCCGAGAGTTGCCAGGTCCCATAACTGTGTACAGGGGGATCAAGCTCTTCCTCGGACATGTCTCTGAGTTGCAGTGGAGACTGGTCTCCTAGTCATGCAACCATTACTGGGTTGGCATGTTGGTGTTTACAGGTGCGGGTTGTTTAGCCGTAATACAGGGCCTGTTAGCAAATAGCCACCTGCAGATGGGAACACGTTCATACCGTGTTTGTATTCCTTTCCTTTGATAAACTTATGGTAGACATCTGATCCCATAAGGATTCCAATATTGGAAAGTTGTCTGATGTGATTTTATCAGCCAAATGAATTCCCTTTTTTCTAGGAATTTGGCTGTTGTCCCCAGACCATATACATACAGATCTGTTGGGAATCTATCTACTACTAGAGCTTGTACATTTTGTTCGTAACCTCCTAATCGTACTTTGGGTTGTACTACCTTGAAACTCGGGCTCCTGAGTCAGTCAGGAATCCTGCTATGTTTATTCGTGTCTCCTCTACAGGTGTAAGTTTCAGGGTATCTACCAACTCTTTGGATATAAAGGTCAATGGGACCCTTGATCAAATAATCCACGTACGGTGGCTTTGTTCTCTCATTTCTAATGATCAATCGTGCAGTAGGTAGAGCTGATTTATGTTTAGACCTTGTTGAGAAAACACTTATGTCAGGTAGCACAGTACAAAGCTGTACTGAGGTGTTAGTTCCTTCCTCCTCCTGTGGTTTGGCAGACTTTGTACTTGAATCCCCACAAAGTGCTGTATGGTGTTGACCCTTATGGCACCTATAACAGGTGTGTATTGTTGATGTGCAGCTGTCGGGATGATGTTCCTTATACACTTGGTACATCTATGTAACTCCTTGAGTCGTTTTATGCGTGTTGCACGATCAGGGAAACGTCGGCAATTGTACATGGAATGTGATTGTTCACAGAACAGACATGGTCTCCAGACGTTAACAGTATCTTGAGGAGTCACCGATTTGGGTGACGCGTTACCTGTAGGTTTGGAGGTACCAACTGCGTATGTGCCCACACTGCCTTGTCTCCACTTTGGAGAGGGAGAAGTTGTTTTAGATTTGTTTGGAGTACTGTTTGTACTCTGTTGTTTACTATTAGTAGTAGACGAAGGTTTAGATGTCGCTTTTTCATCTGGGATAACTCTTTCTCGTTCTATGATGGTTTGTAACCCCTTTGTAATCTCTGTTACTGTCAGATATGACTTTCCATACAACACAAACAACTTATCCAGGATATTCCTGGGTAATTTGCGAGTCATATGGACTTGGATTATCCAGTCTGATGCATCCAAGTTTACTTTATTTTTAAGTGCCTTAAGCAAAGACTCAAGCTCCAATCTAAAGGCTTGGAGTGAGACTGCTGTATTATTTGGATGTTTAATATCTAACAGCTTCTGGGTTAGAATTCTGATAGTCCTTTCAGGTTTCGCATAGTTTTCTTTGAGTAGTTGTACAGCATTGTCATAATCGTCATCTGTGTGATTCAGATTACAGACTACCTGAAAGGCTTCATCCTTCAAGACACTCTGTAAATACGTAAACTTTGTCGTCTTTGGTACATTGACATTAGAATCCACAGAATCGACAAATTTGCTCCAGAAATTGTCCCAATTCTCGTCCTCTGTTCCAGAAAAAGTTGGAAGACTGAGTGATGGTAATTTGACTTCTGGTGCTGTCTGATTCTGGGTAGTTGTGGCTGCAACATTTATATTGGCCTTATGGGCGTTTATCAAATCTTCATATTGTTGTAATTTTTCAAACATTGCATCTTCATAATCAGAGTGTTCTTGGAGAATGTTGTTCATCGTATCTTCATCAATACTGTTAACGTTAAGTAAATCTTGATACTGTTTCATTTGTTGCAACACACGGTCATATTTGTTCCGTGTAAGCTTAAGATAGTTTTCCAGTGCTGCATAATTAACTGGAGTTTGATTACTCATGTCTTCACATTTGTTAATCTGCCTTGTGAGATGCCCCTTTAAGGCCTTAAGGGTTAATTTTACATTTTGGAGTGTAGACATCTTGGAAGTACTTGCTAGTCGTATGGACTTTTAACTATTTGGCACTTGAATTAGTAAAGCAACTAGTTTCCGAACTAGAGCTGTTTATCATTTAAAAATATACTACTGTATAATCATACACGCTATAATTTGAGTGGTAAGCCTGTATCAATGCTGGTATTCCGCAAGCTAGCCCGTCATTATCACTCTTGGTTGGTACAGAGACACAGGTTAACACTCAAAGGTGAAATGATTATAGTTAAATTATACCTATAATTATATGTATGAATATCAGGTTGACAACACAACTCGGGTTGTCATGAATACTGCATAAAAATATGTACTTGCTAGGTTGTAATATATGTTCAACTCTAGACAAGTGTAAAAAATTCTTACCCTTACACCAGGTTAGCACAATAAATTAAACTAGGTTGCTGTACAACACCAGCCTAAAATGTCCTACCCTTGTGCAAGAATTTGCTGTAAACAATGTGGTATGCAGTATGTAATGGTGCAATATTAAAATAATGGTTTATACTTAAATTACAAAAACATTTATAAGTAAATTATAAGTAAAGTAGCCTCTTATCAACCTCTTGTAATGAAAAAGGCACAATAGTTCTTTGGCACAGGCTTCAGAACTGTAATAGTGCTTTGTTGTAGTTTTGCTTGCTATGAGATTGAAAAGTTAGGCTAGAAAATGTAAATATAGCAATGTCTTTCTGCTATAATATTGCACTACTAATGTATATCAGGATCTTATATCTAGATGCAATGTACCTACTGGTTAACTGTAATAATCATCTAGGTTCAAAGGACCATAATTTATGTGGTAAAAACTCCAGGCAGTATATCTCCTTTTAATTGACTTCAATAAATTAAAGTTTATCTTATTTTTTCTTAGTAGGTAAGAAATTGAGTGGACTGTATGTACTTGTTAAAACTGCCTGAAATTATTCTCACATAAATTGGAGGGACAATTTGTAGCTTAAACCACTTTGTAATGGCTCCTTCTTAAACTACAAATTGTTTACCTAAGTTTAATTATAATATTTTATCATACCACATATAGTGATCTAATGTACTATTATTTCAATAATTATTACTAGTTATGAATACTACTACTACCATATAACTAGAATGGCCTTATCTGAGCCTGTAGTAAGGGCCTGCTAAGGCTGTGTCATGTTAGCATCTATGTGGGTGTGGCCCTGTGCCTCATGGTGCCAATGGCGGCTGTGGAGGCCTACAAGGCTGGCAACAGCTAGGTACATGTGCATAGTTCTACTGCTCAGCTACTTGCTGTTCCAAGTCACAATTTACCTGTTTGGGATGCAAGGAGTTAGTACATTTCCCTAAGCATATCAATACAGGTATAACATGGTATGTGAGGGCTGTAAAAAATGGGGTACACGTACATGGTTGGGGTGTTTCCCATATATCATAACCGACTTATCTTTGCTATTAAACAGTGCACTAGAATAATAAACAAATACTTGGTAAGCCGGATACAATCGTTGTTGTAGTTGTTGATAGGCTGTGTGGCTGGTTGTTGACACGTAAATAGGTGTCTAGGTGTTAAACCAACTCTGGAGCCATGTGTGCAGCGTAAGGCCGCTTTGTTATTGTTTACGTGTGTACGTGGCGTCTGTAAGAGACGCTCTGCCTCTCTTGTTCCAATATTGTGGTTCTACTTCTAAGTTAAATTTACGTTAACAAGGGAATCAAGCTATATTTTGGTGTTAATAATTATATTCAGTCTTAATGAACACTTTTTTATTCAATTTAGACATTAAACTGTTGAATGAACAGTGGTTTAATAATGTAAATACTGCGGCGACGTCGATGACATCACGGAGTCTCCCATTCTCTAATTTTAAGAGGATACTGTTAAGGGAAGACTATACTATTTGTGTATGAGAGTGTCGGTTTCCCGACACCATTTACACCCAGGGTGAGTATACCATCTACACCCAGGGTGAGTATACCATCTACACCCAGGGTGAGTATACCGTCTTCACCCAGGGTGAGTATACCATCTACACCCAGGGTGAGTATACCATCTACACCCAGGGTGAGTATACCGTCTTCACCCAGGGTGAGTATACCGTCTACTCCCAGCGATAGTTTACAGTCTACACCCAGGGGTGAGTGTACCGTCTACACCCAGGGTGAGTGTACCGTCTACACCCAGGGTGAGTGTACCGTCTACACCCAGGGTGAGTATACCGTCTACACCTACATTACCGTCTATAAGAGAGGGGGAACTAGAGGGCTGGTAATATATCGCCACTAGGACAACAGGCAAGAAAGAACACACACACTGGCCAGTAACTTGGTAGGTTAAGACGACGAGCATATGGGGTTATAAGTCCCCATCACCCATAGCCTCGTCCCCATCACCCATAGCCTCGGCCCCATCACCCATAGCCTCGGCCCCGTCACCCATAGCCTCGGCCCCATCACCCATAGCCTCGTCCACATCACCTATAGCCTCAGCCCCATCACCCATAGCCTCGTCCACATCACCTATAGCCTCGGCCCCATCACCCATAGCCTCGTCCCCATCACCCGTAGCCTCGTCCCCATCACTCACAGCCTCGCCCCTATCCTTGAGGATACCTTGAGGTGCTTCCGGGGCTTATCGTCCCCGCGGCCCGGTCATCGACCAGGCCTCCTGGTTGCTGGACTGATCAACCAGGCTGTTGGACGCGGCTGCTCGCAGCCTGACGTATGAGTCACAGCCTGGTTGATCAGGTATCCTTTGGAGGTGCTTATCCAGTTCTCTCTTGAACACTGTGAGGGGTTTGCCAGTTATGTCCCTTATGTGTAGTGGAAGCGTGTTGAACAGTCTCGGGCCTCTGATGTTGATCGAGTTCTCTCTCAGAGTACCAGTTGCACCTCTGCTTTTCAACGGGGGTATTCTGCACATCCTGCCATGTCTTCTGGTCTCATGTGATGTTATTTCTGTGTGCAGGTTTGGGACCAGCCCCTCTAATATTTTCCACGTGTAAATTATTATGTATCTCTCCCGCCTGTGCTCAAGGGAATACAGATTTAGGCTCTTTAGTCGGTCCCAATAGTTTAGATGTTTTACTGAGTGGATTCTAGCAGTAAAGGATCTCTGCACGCTCTCCAGGTCAGCAATTTCACCCGCAGTGAAAGGGGCTGTCATTGTGCAGCAGTACTCCACTCTAGAGAGCACAAGCGTTTTGAAAAGTGTCATCATCGGTATAGCATCTCTAGTGTGAAAAGTTCTTGTTATCCAACCTGTCATTTTTCTTGCAGTTGTGACGGCTACTTTATTGTGTTCTTTAAAGGTAAGGTCTTCCGACATGAGTACACCCAGATCCTTTACATTGCCTTTTCGTTCTATGTTATGATTTGCCTGAGTTTTGTACGTGGTTCCAGTTTTTATATTTTCATTTTTTCCATAGCGCATGAGCTGGAACTTGTCTTCGTTAAACACCATATTATTTTCTGTAGCCCATAGAAAGACCTGATCTACATCTGACTGGAGGTTCGCCGTGTCCTCTATGTTGCCTACTCTCATGAAGATCCTAGTGTCATCTGCAAAGGATGATACAGTGCTATAGGTTGTGTTCTTGTCTATGTCCGATATAAGGATGAGAAAAAGTACTGGAGCAAGCACAGTACCCTGGGGGACTGAGCTCTTAACGGTTGACGGGTTGGATTTTATTTTGTTGACTATTACACATTGGGTTCTGTTGGTCAGGAAATTGTAGATCCATCTGCCTACTTTTCCGGTAATTCCTTTTGAGCGCATTTTATGGGCAATAACACCATGGTCACATTTATCAAAAGCTTTTGCAAAATCTGTGTAAATTACATCAGCGTTTTGTTTGTCTTCCATAGCATCTAATGCCATATCATAGTGGTCCAGCAACTGCGACAGGCAAGAGCGCCCTGTTCTGAAACCATGTTGTCCGGGGTTATGGAGATGCTGTGATTCCATGTATTTTGTGATCTTACTTCTTAGCACTCTCTCAAAATTTTTATGATGTGCGATGTTAGTGCTATCGGTCTGTAATTTTTTGCCTCTGCCTTATTTCCTCCTTTATGAAGTGGTGCTATCTCTGCTGTTTTTAGTATATCAGGAATAACGCCAGTATCTAGGCTTTGTCTCCACAGAATGTGAAGGGCCTGCGATAGTGGTTTTTTACCCATCTTTCTATCAGTTTTTCTATTCTATCGGTTTTTCTATCACCATAGCCTCGTCCCCATCACCCATAGTCTCGTCCCCATCACACATAGCCTCGTCCCCATCACCCATAGCCTCGTCCCCATCACCATAGCCTCGTCCCCATCACTCATAGCCTCGTCCCCATCACTCACAGCCTCGTCTCCATCACCCATAGCCTCGTCCCCATCACGCATAGCCTCGTCCCCATCACCCATAGCCTCGTCCCCATCACCCATAGCCTCGTCCCATCACTCACAGCCTCGTCCCTATCACGCATAGCCTCGTCCCCATCACGCATAGCCTCGTCCCCATCACCCATAGCCTCGTCCCCATCACCCACAGCCTCGTCCCCATCACCCATAGTCTCGTCCCCATCACTCACAGCCTCGTCCCCATCACCCATAGCCTCGTCTCCATCACGCATAGCCTCGTCCCCATCACCCATAGCCTCGTCCCCATCACCCATAGCCTCGTCCCCATCACGCATAGCCTCGTCCCATCACTAATAGCCTCGTCCCCATCACTCACAGCCTCGTCCCTATCACCCATAGCCTCGTCCCCATCACCCATAGCCTCGTCCTCATCACGCATAGCCTCGTCCCCATCACCCAAAGCCTCGTCCCCATCACCCATAGCCTCGTCCCCATCACGCATAGCCTCGTCCCCATCACTAATAGCCTCGTCCACATCACTCACAGCCTCGTCCCCATCACCCATAGCGTCGTCCCCATCACTAATAGCCTCGTCCCCATCACGCATAGCCTCGTCCCCATCACTAATAGCCTCGTCCCCATCACTCACAGCATCGTCCCCATCACCCATAGCCTCGTCCACATCACACATAGCCTCGTCCCCATCACTCACAGCCTCGTCCTTATCACCCATAGCCTCGTCCCCATCACGCATAGCCTTGTCCCCATCACTAATAGCCACGTCCCCATCACTCACAGCCTCGTCCCCATCACCCATAGCCTCGTCCCCATCACGCATAGCCTCGTCCCCATCACTAATAGCCTCGTCCCCATCACTCACAGCCTCGTCCCCATCACCTATAGCCTCGTCCCCATCACCCATAGCCTCGTCCCCATCACCCGTAGCCTCGTCCTCATCACTCACAGCCTCGTCCCTATCACCCATAGCCTCGTCCCCATCACCCATAGTCTCGTCCCCATCACACATAGCCTCGTCCCCATCACCCATAGCCTCGTCCCCATCACCCATAGCCTCGTCCCCATCACTCATAGCCTCGTCCCCATCACTCACAGCCTCGTCCCCATCACCCATAGCCTCGTCCCCATCACGCATAGCCTCGTCCCCATCACCCATAGCCTCGTCCCCATCACCCATAGCCTCGTCCCCATCACCCATAGCCTCGTCCCCATCACGCATAGCCTCGTCCCCATCACTAATATCTCGTCCCCATCACCACAGCCTCGTCCCCATCACCCATAGCCTCGTCCCCATCACCCATAGCCTCGTCCCCATCACCCATAGCCTCGTCCCCATCACCCATAGCCTCGTCCCATCACCCATAGCCTCGTCCCCATCACCCATAGCCTCGTCCCCATCACTCATAGCCTCGTCCCATCACTCACAACCTCGTCCCCATCACCCATAGCCTCGTCCCCATCACTAATAGCCTCGTCCCCATCACGCATAGCCTCGTCCCCATCACTCATAGCCTCGTCCCCATCACCCACAGCCTCGTCCCCATCACCCATAGCCTCGTCCCCATCACACATAGCCTCGTCCCTATCACTCACAGCCTCGTCCTTATCACCCATAGCCTCGTCCCCATCACCCATAGCCTCGTCCCCATCACTAATAGCCTCGTCCCCATCACTCACAGCCTCGTCCCCATCACCCATAGCCTCGTCCCCATCACCATAGCCTCGTCCCCATCACCCATAGCCTCGTCCCCATCACTCACAGCCTCGTCCCCATCACCCATAGCCTCGTCCCCATCACACATAGTCTCGTCCCCATCACCCATAGCCTCGTCCCCATCACTCACAGCCTCGTCCCCATCACCCATAGTCTCGTCCCCATCACCCACAGCCTCGTCCCCATCACCCATAGCCTCGTCCCCATCACACATAGCCTCGTCCCCATCACCCATAGTCTCGTCCCCATCACTCACAGCCTCGTCCCCATCACCCACAGCCTCGTCCCCATCACTCATAGCCTCGTCCCCATCACCCACAGCCTTGTCCCTATCACCCACAGCCTAGTCCCCATCACTCATAGCCTCGTCCCCATCACCCATAGCCTCGTCCCTATCACCCACAGCCTCGTCCCCATCACTCACTGCCTCGTCCCGATCACCCATAGCCTCGTCCCCATCACCCACAGCCTCGTCCCCATCACCCACAGCTCGTCCCCATCACCCACAGCCTCGTCCCCATCACCCATAGCGTCGTCCCCATCACCCATAGTCTCGTCCCCATCACTCACAGCCTCGTCCCCATCACCCATAGTCTCGTCCCCATCACTCACAGCCTCGTCCCCATCACCCATAGTCTCGTCCCCATCACCCATAGTCTCGTCCCCATCACCATAGTCTCGTCCCCATCACCCACAGCCTCGTCCCATCAACCATAGCCTCGTCCCCATCACCCACAGCCTCGTCCCCATCACCCATAGTCTCGTCCCCATCACCCATAGTCTCGTCCCCATCACTCACAGTCTCGTCCCCATCACCCATAGTCTCGTCCCCATCACCCACAGCCTCGTCCCCATCACCCATAGCCTCGTCCCCATCACCCACAGCCTCGTCCCCATCACCCATAGTCTCGTCCCCATCACCCATAGTCTCGTCCCCATCACTCACAGTCTCGTCCCATCACCCATAGTCTCGTCCCCATCACTCACAACCTCGTCCCATCACCCGCAGCCTCGTCCCCATCACCCATAGTCTCGTCCCCATCACCCATAGTTTCGTCCCCATCACCCACAGCCTCGTCCCCATCACCCATAGCCTCGTCCCCATCACCCATAGTCTCGACCCATCACTCACAGCCTCGTCCCCATAACCCATAGTCTCGTCCCCATCACTCACAGCCTCGTCCCCATCACCCATAGTCTCGTCCCCATCACTCACAGCCTCGTCCCCATCCCATAGTCTCGTCCCCATCACTCACAGCCTCGTCCCCATCACCCATAGCCTCGTCCCCATCACTCACACTCTGTCCCCATCACTCACAGCCTCGTCCCCATCACCCACAGTCTCGTCCCCATCACTCACAGCCTCGTCCCCATCACCCATAGTCTCGTCCCCATCACTCACAGCCTCGTCCCCATCACCCATAACCTCGTCCCATCACCCATAGCCTCGTCCCCATCACTCACAGCCTCGACCCTATCACCCATAGTCTCGTCCCAAAATAAAGCTCACCATCCAAAGCCTCCCCCT
>WNGS01057033.1:30987-43804 GCA_020271785.1 Procambarus virginalis
GCGGACCCCCTCATGCACAGCTGAAGGCGGGACCACAGCCGCAGTAACACTTCTGGAGGGAAAGACAAGGAGTGGCCCAATAGCCCTAATCAAGGCCCAGGTCCGAACCCGGGACGGAAACAGATGGAATGGCCTCCAGATCACCAGGAAACCAAACCCAGTGATCTGGAAAGAACCACACCCCTGGCAAGCAGACAAGCGGACTGACTGGGAGCCCACACCAGCCAGTCATCGAGGTAGGCCAGACACCGAATCTCAAGCAGACTCAGACAGGGCACCAAGATCCGGTAAAGAAGCAAAAAAAAAACACCTAGTGCCAATAATTGACCTGGAGGTCCAGGGCCACCATCCAGGCACCCAGCCCCAACCGAAGCCGGACAGGAGACAACAGTCCCCCTAGGAGGGCATAGAAGCCAGGGAGCAGACTGAAGAAGTCCAGAAGAACCGCAGATTCGAAGGCCCATGTCTGCAAAAAAGCAGACGGGAACCCCAGAAGGATGGCTGATCGACCACACCCAACGCACCCACCAAGATGACATGACGAAGCGCAGGGGAAGAAGCCCACCTCGCCAGCTCTGAACCCCCAAAAAGGGGGAGAAGCCGTCCACCGCTGCCACCAGAGGCCGGAAGACAACCAAAAGTGCCCACCAACAACAGGACTATCCGAGAGTCAACAGAGCAATCTGCTCCCCCAGCACCCCATCAACAGAGAAGGGAACAGAGCCCCTTCCGAAAGAAAAAGGACATACACATGCATACATATGTATATACACATACACACAAGGTATGTGACACACACGTGCATATGCACACATGTGCACACACCTTGCACAGGGTAACTCCATACACAGTTTTAAATGTAGATATGATAGATCCCAGTAGGCTCAGGAACCTGTACACCAGTTGATTGAAAGTTGAGAGGCGGGACCAAAGAGCCAAAGCTCAACCCCCGCAAGCACAAATAGGTGAGTACACACACAGTGTACACATGTACAAGCGTACACACACACATACACTTGAAAAGAAAATTACAAGCTGCCGATCAGTGGGCAGAGCACACACCGGCCAGGCAAAAAGGGCACAAAACTGCATCTAAAGGCCCACCTCGACAAAACCTCAAAGTCCCAGCACGACCACAACACGTGCCAAGACCCAAAAAGATCAGTCTGCAAGCCAGGAAGACCCCGGAACTCCAGAAGGCAGAAACCGGGTCACACACGAGGAAACAAAGCCTCCAGAACCCACAAAGGGGGCCCAAGAAGAAGAAACCTCCGGAACGAAACCAAAGAACCCAAAGGAACCCGGAATCGAACCAGGGGGAGGCCAAACCACCACATTTTGCCGGTGGAGAAACACCACAGAAAAGAAAAGCACAGCCCCCAGACAGAACCTACTGGGAAAACGGTCATAACAGACCAAAAACCGAGGGACAAGGTGTGGGAGAAAGCATAACAGCCAAGGACAGAGCCCAAACCCAAAGGCCCAGACCCAAAACAGACAAAATTGGGAAACCCGGTGTAAATCAACACTCAAACATTCCCAGACGAACAAGAAACGGGCAGAAAACACCAGAAAAGCAAAGAAACGACAACAGGAGAATAAAACCGCTGAAAAAAGGTGAAAACTCACCCAAGAAGCTCGCTCGCACACCCAGTCGCATGTAAACAAACCGCAACACCGCCCTGGTGGCTACGCTGGGAAACCGGCAGACAAAAATGGCCGCCAGCAGGGACTGTGACTGACGCTAAAGATACAAAAACACGCCAGCAAAAGTGGGAAGCAAGCAGACTGGATGGGCAAAAAACGCCGCCCAAAAGCAGAAAACCCAGGCAGGGGCAAACCGCCCGAGAACTGCTAGCAGGCATCCCCCACAGCCCCAGGAACCAATAACAGAGACCCCGAGGCAGAGCCGTCCTCCAAGCCCTCCACCCTTAAAGAAAAGCTAAAGTCCATAGGAAAGGCAGCAAGAAAGGGCCGCTGGTAAGACCCAGAAGCCTTGGCAGGAGGAACCGGCTCGAAAACCTCCGTCCCCCAACCCGAACGGGGCAGCCCCCGAAAACCGCCCGAGTCTCGGCCCCGCCCCGAAACCCGCAGACAGTCCGGAGCCAGAAACAGGGAGGAAAAGGGGCGAACAGCACCTAGCCAAAACGGGGCAGCCTCGGGGCATCCGAGTGGGAAACCAACCTAGCATGTTGCAGCAACCTAACCTAGCTTGCAACACGGATGCTGCCTGTACTCTGAACAGGAATAACATCAGGAGAGTACTGGATAGCAAGCAGAGAAAATCTCTGCCAAGACTCGGGTCAAGGTGTCAGTGACCCAACAGGTAGCATGACGGAGGTAAAAGTGGCGACTGTCACTCGGAGACAAGGGCACAGCAACCAACGATCCCGTACAAGACGGGTTGGAACCCGGAAGACACATTCAATGGTCCCCCGAGCTCAGACAGGGGTTTCCAGGGCCCGTAGGCTGACTGCTACGGGAAGCCCGGGCATGGTGTTGCTAAACCGGTTGGGGATAGCACTGAAAACCGCCGAGACGTGTACAATCACGGGGGCCTAGCAGAGGGCCACCAAACACTACCAGTGGAACTATAGCCACACTGGGCAGACCCCCACCAGGCAATTGAAAATAAAAACAAAAGAAAAAACCCACAAAAGTACACCGTCTCCAGAGGCAACAGGAACCAGTCGCCGCTTAGGTGGCAGGCTGTGCAACACCTTGATGCCCTAACCAGCACAATACCAATCCCTACCCAGGGCCAAACAAAGGCCCCAAGCCCCAGCTGGCCCCAAGGGCAAGGCAAATGCCAAGCAGCAAGAACCTCTGCGGGAATGGTTCCCGAACACCCCAGGGAAGATAACCCTGTTACGCAAGGGCAGTACTCACAGGGCGCTTAAGGAAATCAGCCACTTAGCACATGCAGCCCTGGCACTGCTGAGGTACTCCTGGCCACCGCACAACATAACACATGGCAGGGAACGCCACACAAGGCAAACACCGCTTAGGAAACTGAGGCCAGAGAAGCGTCTATCCCGGTTGACATTAGCTTACGAACTGAAGCTTGGCAGCCGGCGCGGTAGGTCCAGGGCTCCCCCCTCCCCCTCTCGGGGTGGGGAGGGCTGCGCGGACGATCAGCGTGGCAGTAAAGTGTGAAGTTTGCTTGTTTGCTTGTTTCCTTGGGAGTGTAGGGAGTTTCTACCTATCTGTTCGGTTTTTTGTTTTAGTTTTTACCATGTGGGGGTTTGTTTTGTCATGCCTACCTTTCTGGGTGCCTGACCCAGAAAGTGAACCGGGGCACCCAGGCCCAGAAAGCCTGGGTGCCCCGGTCGATGGCAGATAAGGAAAACCCCAACCACAAGAAGGTTTTCCAGTGCCATTGCTCCCTGAAACCTCTCTGAAGGGGCCAGGTTCTGGCGCTGGTCCCTGGTAGGTCTGAACACCTTTGCTAATGTCCTGGTCTAATATAACATACATTAGCCCGATAAGCTCCAGGGAGCCGTAGGGGCTCCCCGTAGGGGCTCCCCACAGAAAACCAGCGTTGAATGTAATGAAACGCCATTTTCTGAGTGAGTCCCGGAGGCTCCTTGGAGCTTATTAGGCTGATATGCTAATGTCAGACTTTGACATCAGTCATCTGTATGGAGTTCATATGGGCCTACCAGGGACCATGAGCCAGAACCTGCCCCCCCCCCTCTAGAGAGGCAAGGGGAGCAATGGCCTATAGAAACCCCAGTGTAATTGGAAGCATTCTATGTCTGCCATTGACTGGGTTAGGCACCTAGAAAGGTAGGCATCTCAAAACAAACTGTTATCCTGGTGAAAATTGCAACCAAAAGCCGAACGAGTGGATAGAACTCCCAAAACAAAAACGAGCAAACTAGTATGACGTCATCCGTCGTCGCGCTGCATTCTGCGCAGCCCCCCCCCCTCCTGGGAGGGGGAAGGGGCAGCCACAGACCTACCGCGCCGGCGATCCACACCCCAGTTCTGAGGCTGAATGTCAAAAACACGCAAAAAAAAAAAAAAAAAAAAAAAAAAAAAGCCGACTGGGAGGGAGGGATGCCGGGGAGCCTCCGGGACTCACCCAGAAAAAGACGTTTCATTACATTCAACGCTGGTTTTCTGGGGGGAGTCCCTACGGCTCCCTGGAGCTAACTACCCACAGAGGAAAAGAATAGGGACTTACCCGGGAGGCGGTTGCTGCTCATTCCTCAACCCGAAGTCGAAACAACTGGCTGTATCCGCCGACCCAAAGCGACACAGGCCCAGGAACGTTTACAAGGTAACGAGCAGCCAGAACCCTGTTCGACCGCCAAAATCCCACGCCCGAATTCATATTGCCAAAGACGGCGACAAAAGCCACGAACTTGTGGACATCATGGCACAGGGATAGACTGCAGGCTGGCTAGCCTTAACCATGCAGACGACCTGCGAGACCCGCACCCTCGAACACGGAATAAGGGAAACCAGATCAACCCAGAGCGCATCCACAGACACAGAAGCCGTGGTGAGCAAATAACGGCGGAGAGTCGCAACCAGACACAAAAGATGATGCACACCCGGCCGAACCAACAAAGCAACAACCACCCAAGGGCCCCTCCGGAACGCAGCAGTCTCATTCTTCGCCAGAAAAGGAGAAGGCTGCAGACGAATAAAATGATCACCCCAACCGAAGGAGCAGAAACCTCTGCACCAGAGGAGAACATGAAGCTCACCCACCCGACCCCCAGAGGTCAATGCCAACAGGAAAAGAACCTTCAAAAATAATCCGGAACCGAAGGGGCCACAACAAAACGAGAAGAAAGAAAAGAGAGCACTCTGTCCAAAGACCAGGACGGCTCAGGCGGCGCATGAGCAGGCCAGAGGTGAAACAACGCCCGAGACAGCTTGCGAAACGGCGCACACGTGACATCAATACCGAAAGCAAGCTGAAGTGGCTCCGCCAGCGCCACATGATACGAGCCGACAGTGTTAGGCATAAGAAGACAGTCCTGGAACAACCATGAGAGAAAGGACAACACCACCCTAACAGAAAGCGAAGTACAACGACGAAGACGTAAGAAGAACCAGAAGCACCGCCAGGAAACTTCATACTGCCGCTGAGACGAAGCCTGCAGGTGGGACACTAATAAGGAAGCCACCCGATCACCATAGAGATGATGATAAACTCGAATAGAAAATAACATACGCGAAGACTTGAGGAGAAGATCGAACCAGTCACGTGACATACTGGGCCGATCTGTTGGAAGAGGCAGAGCCACGGAAAAACCTCCGGGTTTGGACACCAAGCAGCAAGCAGCGCCTGAAACCATGGCTGGGCTGGCCACCAAGGAGCCAAGAGCACAACTCTCCCCTCGTAAGTCTCTAAGCGAGTCAGAACCTGGAGCAACAGCTGAACCTAGGGGAAGAGGTACAGGAACCCCACCTCGACCAGACCTGCCGAAAGGCATCGACCCCGACGGCCTCGCAGTCAGGAAAGGGCAACACATACAGGGGAAGGTGCCATGACCACGCCGACGCGAAGAGGTCCACCTCGGGGCGTTCGAACGTCTAGCAAAGCCAATGGAATGAGTCGGCGTCGACCGTCCATTCCGTGGTGAGGGGAACGAAAGGAGACAGGCTGTCGGCCAAGACATTGAACACTTCCCGCACGTGAATTGCCAGGAGACCCAAACCCAGAGAACTCAACAGATGAGTCACCCAAAGAGACCAGTGCCAAAGAGCCAAGGACCGCATCGAACCTCCCCCCCCCCCCCGGTTCAGACAATGAACCACCCGGGAGCAGTCCGAATGGAGCCGGATTGTCGACCCGCGGGCGACTCGAATCCTCCGAAGAGCAAACCAAACTGCCACAAACTCCCGCACAGTGCTGTGGGCTCGATGGAAGGACAGACCCCACTGACCCTGGCTGGCCTGGTGAGCACTGATCACAAAGCCCCAGCCGAGAGACAACGCGTCCGTGAACACATCAAGCGAGGGCTCGGGTAGGCACCAAGGCACAGAACCCCATAAAACCCGAAGAGGAAGCCGGTGACGCAGCAACCGACGCAAAGCCCCCGGGGTCCGAACCCAGCGATCGCGAGAGAGGCAGAAGGGACGTCCCCAAAGGACCCAGAACAGCCGACGAAGCCAAACCCAACCCGGCGGGTAGACCAGCATCGCGAAGTTCAGGCTCCCGCACAGACCCTCGAGCAACCGCCGGGTGACCCGGGAACCCCCCCACCAGAAACAGGCACAAACGGGACCGCAGCAGCAGAAGAGACTCCGGAGGAAGAGACAAGGAAGCGGTCCGAGAGGCCCACACAAGGCCCAGCCAGATCCGAACCTGGGAAGGAACCAGATGGGACTTCCTCCAGTTCACAAAGAACCCGAAGAGCTGAGAAAGAACCAGATCCCTGGCTAGCAGACAAGCGGACTGGCTGGGAGCCCAAACCAGCCAGTTGTCGAGGTAGGCCAACCCCAAATACCTAACAGACGCAGACGGGTCACCACGACCTGCGTGAGGCTCATGAAAATGCCAAGTGCCAGGTTCAAACCGAATAGAAGACATCGAAAGCGGTAAGCACGAAGCCAACAAAAAAACCGAGCCAGTCCCTGAATCCCGGATGAATCGGGACGTGCCAATAAGAGTCCCAGAGGTCCAGGGACACCATCCAAGCGCCCGGCACCAACAGGAGCCGAACCTGGGACAGCGTGGTCATCCGAAAGAAGGGGCAATGAACCCAGAGGTTCAGACGGGACAAGCCCGCAGGTCCGCGCAGTCCTGTTCCGGGACTGGAAACAGATGGGGAAACCTATCTGAGGGACGTCGTCGTTTCGACCATGCCCAAGCGAACCCACTCCAAGATGACCTGACAGAGCGCAGGGGAAGAAGCCTGCCCTGCCAGCCCCGAACCCCCCACAGGGGGAGGGGCCACCAGAGGCCGTGTGAAATGACCCAAAACGCCCACAAATCGTAAGACCAGGCATGAGCAAACAGCACAAGCCTCCCCCCCCCCATCGCCCCGTCAATGGGGCAAACCGCGAAAGGGCCATCGCCCCTTACGTGACCCAGAACCTCGCACAGAGCGAACACCGCACCGACCAGACGAAGGCGGGTCCGAAGGAGGAGCTGAACCCGAACTTAACACCAGTGGCCTACCACGACGAGAGAAACCCCAAGCCTTGGTATGACCCTTTCGGGAAGGCCCACCACAGGACCCCCGCAGAACAGCAAGTCCAACATGGGACGGCAAGAAGCCGAAGCAGCCTGAATAAACTGCACAATGGCTGAAGCCTCAAAGAAGAGAGGGCGAAAAGGGGACGACAGCCTAAGAGCCAAGGCCCAAGCGGATTCCACAGAGGCGGCAAGCACCGTCTGCCGACACGTGAGCCGAGAGGCATAAAACAGAGCCACCGCATCCCGCAAGATCAGCGCGAAAAGCTTCAGCAAGGCAGCCAACGAGTGAGCTGCCAAGGCTAAGGCGCCAGACCCCGGAACAGCCCCAAGCGCCCCCACACCCCACATCCTCCGTGAACCAGTCAGAAGACAGCTCCAGGAGGGAAAAGAAGCGCAAGGCCCCAACCAAAAGGCCCCGAGCACGCAAGGTCGCAACCAAAAGGCCCCGAGCACGCAAGTCCTCTGCCACCTGCGCCGCCGAAAGGAGGGGAACCTGCACATGGAGCTGAACGACACCAACATCCCGGGGAAGGGCAGGAGCAAACAAGCACTCATTGAGGTGCTCAAGGTCACCCCCCAGGAAAACCTGAAGCACCATTGAAGCCTCCCGCCACTCAAGCGTGCGGGAACGGCAGAAGGAGTGCCAAGCCTCCAAGGCAAAGACAGGACAGTCCGGCAACCAGGACGACTCCAGAACCTCGTAACGGAGCCAGAAAGGGAACGAAGTCCCAAACTTGAAAGCCAAGGGATCCATTGCCGAGGCATAATCCGGGTCACGCAGGAGGTTTGCCGCAAGGGCCACCCGCACCGCAGCAGGTTGGATGCGATAAGCCTAAAACCTCCGGAAAGACAGAACCGAAGCACCCGGGGGAAAACGGAGCTGAACCAGGGGAGGGTTAAACACCAAATCTAACTCGTACGCAGAGGGCGGAAGAGAAAACCCCACTCCTTGTAACAGTAAGCCCCGCTCAGAGGGTAGAAAAACCCAGGCGGGGTCCAGGGGGACCCAAGGCCCCCCAAATTCAGCCCCTCCCCAGCCCCAGGGATCCTTTCCAGCAGGACCCGGAGCCGAGTCCTCCCCCAAGCACTGACCCCACTAGACAAGGCCGGCGCAGCCGTAGAAGCTGGATAGAAAGAGGCCCACTGGTCAGACCCAGAGGCTTCGGCCGGGGGAGGAGACTCAAATGCCTCCATCGCCACACCGGAAGGGGCATCCCCCGAGGCTGCCCGAGTCTCAAGACCAACTAACCTCTACTCCGACTCCGAAACCCTCAGACGTTTCGGGGCGGGAAGCAGGGGAGGGGGACCAGAACGAACAGCAGGAGAGGAAGGACCAGGAGGTGCGGACTGAACCAGGGTCGAAGCGACCCCCACCCCCAAGTCCGGGTCCCTATAAGCAAAACGGGGCAGCCGCGGGGCAGCCGCGGGGCATCCGGGTGAGCAACCAACCTAGCGCGGTGTAAGAACCGAAACCTAGAATGCAACGCCTGAGCAGCCTGTACTCGAAGATTATCATCCATAGACTGGGTAAATTGAGTCACCAGCAAGCAACAATACTTACAGTACTCAGGGTTGAAAGTGTCACCGACCCAACAGGCTGCATGACGGAGGCAAAAACAGAGAGGGTCGCTGTGAGACAAGGGAACCGAACAACCCTCGAACTCGCACGAAGCAAGGGGGAGACCCCGGGGTCACATCTATTGGACCCACGCGTCCCCTAGGGGATTCCCAGGGTCTTGAGCGTTTACTTGAAGAGGACTCGTGCTCAGGTAAACCCAGGCAGGGTACTGCTAACCGGTGCCCAAAACTACCAAACAAACTGTCTAAAGCTGAACTCCAGGAACGCGTACACTCATGGGGACCAAGCAGGGGGCACCACCCAGTATCAGGGTGAGGTCAAACACCATTGGCAAATAGGGCAGAACCCCCACCAAGGCAAAAACAAAGAAAAACAAAACCTCGTAAGAGGACAACGTACCCCAAGGAACAGAGCCGGCTGCTGTGATAGGTGACAACTAGCTGCACAGCACCCTGCACCCCTACCAGTGCAAAAACTGCCTCTTACCCTAAGGTTAACCGAGACAAAACCCCCCAAGTACCCAAAGAGCAGCCGAGAAACTGAGCAGTAAAACGGACTCACAGAGGCAGACCCCGAGGAACTTGTGGAAGGTAACCCCAAGCTCCAAGGGCAATACTTACAAGGCACCTAGGGAAGGGAACCCTAGGCGCATGCAGCCCGAGTACTGAGGAATAACTCCTGGCTCTCACACCCCTGGAGTACAGCTGCCACACACAAGGCACAGTGCCGCAAAAACACTGGAGCCAGAGCACACAACCGAGCCGATAGCATCAGCCTTAAGAACTGGGGTGTGGATCGCCGGCATGGTAGGTCTGGGGCTGCCCTTTCCCCCCTCTCAGGGAGGGGAGGGGGGGCTGGGCAGACAGCGGCGCGATGACGGATGACGTCATACTAGTTTGCTCGTTTTTGTTTGGGGAGTTCTATCCACTCGTTCAGCTTTTGGTTACAATTTTCACCAGAATAGGGGTTTGTTTTGGGACGCCTACCTTTCTGGGTGCCTAACCCGGTCGATGGCAGACATAGAATGCTTCCAATTACACGGGGGTTTCTATAGGCCATTGCTTCCCTTGCCTCTCTAGAGGGGGCCAGGTTCTGGCTCGTGGTCCCCGGTAGGCCCATAAGAACTCCATACACAAGACTGATGCCAAAGTCTGACATTAGCATATCAGCCTAGTAAGCTCCGGGGAGCCGTAGGGACTCCCCCCAGAAAGTTCAAGGCACGAGATTGAATAACTTATGAGTAGGGAAAGTAGGAGGAAGATGAGTACTGGAGCTAATAGTTGAAAAGTACGAACCCAGTTTACTTGTGACCAACACCAGATCTGGCACAACAAAACCATGGAGATGAAGGACAGGTGTTATGGTGGGAACAAATTGACTTGCATTGTTACAGATTTTTTCCTATATCTAAGGAAGAGTGGTGTGGACCTTAACTCTTAAACTGCACAAAGCATCATACAATGCATTGAGTAACTGTCAACAAATTGCACACGGCATGATGTGATGTTTGGGAGTACCATGCAAGTTTTAAAAGTCCCGTAGCTACAAGGGGTTCACATTAGCTTCCTCAGGGCTCTTGCAAACAGACGCCATTTAAAAAATATCATGGGCAACATTCCCGGGTGTGAAAGCCTCAGTACTGAGTGAGCCACCAAGGCTGGCACATGCAGCAAGAGCTCACAGCACTGCTGTTCAGTTTATGACCACAGCATCACCTAAATGTGTAAAAAATATATGTAACTGGTATTAGTTAGCGATGATAGTATTACAGAAGACCCCTGACCAGGGTTCTGATAATAGCAGGAATGTTGTGATAATTTGCGCTGTGCATAGTATTGTGGGAGGAGTAATGTTGAGCGAGGGGGGGCTATAGCATCATCTGCCAAAACTGTATGGCCACCTGTTACTGCCTGCACTGGCCATACCAGCTTAGTGATTCGCTATGGTGAATGCAAATGTAGATCTTATACATAATATGTATAAGATCTTATACATAATATGTATAAGATCTGTATACATAATATGTATACATATTATGTATAATCTTATACATAATATGTATATACAGTGGTACCTCGACATACGATTGCCCCTACTTACGATAATTTCGAGTTATGATGTAAATTTATCGAAAAATACGACTCGACATCCGATGGTGTTGTTGACTTCCGATATTGTTGGTACATGTTCGGGTCGACCGAGCACGTGATTCCTGGTCACACGGCCGACCTGCCTCAGTTTACTACAGCTGCCCGCTTAGTGACGATCGCGCCTATAAGAAATTCCGCTTTTGTGGTGATTTTTTGCATTTTGAACATAAAGTAATTATTATATATCACACCATGAGTCCCAGGAAAGTCAGTGGTAAGGCTCAACATATGAAAACCCATGTAAGGATGACCATAGAGCAGAAATAAGAGTACAGAATGTCTCTTCCTCAACAATTAAGAAAATGTGTGCAGCATGGGAAGAATTGCAAACCTTTGCTGAAACGACTCACCCAAATCAAGCTGCAGTAGGTCGTTGCCTTAACCTATTCTATGACACTGTGATGCATCATTACAAATGTTAAAACAAAGGGGAAAAAAAATGTCTTGTGACAAATTTGTAGTAAGACAAACAAGCACTGAACCATAACCAGGTCCTAGTGGTATTCAGGCAAAACGTAGGAGAGACAGTACCCCCAGAGAAAACATCACTGCCTGATGTGATAATGGAAGGGGACTCCCCTTCCAAACAGTAACAACTCTCCTCCTCCCCCGTTATCACCATTTTCCATACGCCATCAAGAGCCCTCTATAAAGGTAAGAGAAACTTTGGTACTGTATTGTAGTTAGAAAAGAACATTGTATTCAGTACAAAATTTATTTGTATGTTAATATTTTGGAGGGTGGGAAACGGATTAATTCAATTCCCTTTATTTCTTATGGGAAAAATCGCTTTGACTTAAGATATTTCGACTTACGATCCGTCTCTGGGAACGGATTAGCATCGTAAGTCGAGGCCCCATTGTATAATGTAATAACGGCAAAGGAGTGTTGGGAGAAGCCATTTTTGTGAGGGAGGTGGCATCATCTGCATGACTTGTCATGCTGTGTAAGGGTGGCCGCTATGCTCTTTGGGCACTATTCCAGCTTAGTTGAACAATTATGGTGAACAAAACATGTAGATACTTACATATAATGTGTATGTATATAGTGTAATAACATCACAAACAGTATACCTGGAGGAGGAGGAATGTTGGTGCGCCTGGCCTTGAACCAGTGAGGGAGGGAGGGAGCATCAGTTGTGTGTGGCCACCTGTTACTGTCTGCACTCACCATACCAACTTAAGTGATTCACTATGGTGAGCAAAACATGCAGAAACTTATATGTAAAACTGTGTATATAGTGTAATAACAGCAAAACTATTTGCTTATTGTTTTATGAACATAATAATTGAATCACTAATATGATCACAATACTTTTGAGTACAGTGATGATTCACACATTTTATTATATAAATATATCACACTACACACCATTGAATAATATTACTGCAAAAAAATTAGAAAAAAAATCAATCAGATATTGAAATAATTAAGTAATAATATCTTTGTGGCAACTTACCCGACAGCTGAGTGGACAGTGCTTCGGATTCGTAGTCCAGAGGTTTCGGGTTCGATCCCCAGTGGACGCAGAGACAAATGAGCAAAATGTTTCTTTCACCCTGATGCCCCTGTTACCTAGCAGTAAATAGGTACCTGGGAGTTAGACAGCTGCTATGGGCTGCTTCCTGAAGGGTGTGTAATAAAAAGGAGGCTTGGTCGAGGATCAGGCCGCAAGGACGCTAAGCCCCGAAATCATCAAGATAACCTCAAGATAACTCCCACCTGACAGCTCAAGCGGAGTTGACCGCCTCTGGCGCTTGTTCTATCAACGCCTCTTTTTTGCCAGACTTCCCCGTCCTATTGTGGCCAAAATATGCCACCTACGATTTTTGTATTATTTTTCCAATGATCAGGAAACACAAATGAACACTTTTTTAAGACAAAATATTTTTTTGATTCTTTTTTTTATGTTGCCCCTGTTGGTGC
>WNGS01057033.1:52945-68080 GCA_020271785.1 Procambarus virginalis
CTGTAGATACCTGGTTGATGGGGTCTGGAGTTCTTCTACTCCCAAGCCTGGCCCAAGGCCAGGCTTGACTTGTGAGAGTTTGGTCCACTAGGCTGTTGCTTGGAGTGGCCCGCAGGCCCACATACCCACCACAGCCCGGTTGGTTTGGCACTCCTTTGAGGAAACAATCTAGTTTCCTCTTGATGTCCACGGTTGTTCGGCAATATTTCTTATGCTTGCTGGGAGGGGTGTGAACAAGCTGGACTCTGATGTTTACACAGTGTTCTCTGATTGTGCCTATGGCACCCTGCTCTTCACTGGTTCTATCTGCATTTTCTTCCATATCGTTCCTCCAGTACGTTGTTTTATTTTACTGTGTAGATTTGGTACTTGGCCCTCCAGTATTTTCCAGTGTATATTATTTGATATCTCTCTCGTCTTTTTCTAGTGAATACATTTGGAGGGCTTCGAGACGCTCCCAATAATTTAGGTGCTTTATCGCGTCTATGCATGCCGTATATGTCTCTGTATTCCCTCTATTTCAGCAATCTCTCCTGATCTAAAGGGAAGAGTACTGAGCAGTACTCAAGACGAGACAATACAAGTGACTTAGAGTACAACCATTGTGATGGGATCCCTGGATTTGAAAGTTATCGTAATCCATCCGATCATTTTTCTGGCTGACGCAATATTTGCTTGGTTATGCTCCCTAACGTTAGGTCGTCAGACATCATTATTCCCAAATCCTTTACATGCTGTTTTCCAACTATGAGCACATTTTTGATTGTATTGTACCCTGTATTATGTTTAAGGTCCTCATTTTTTATGATGAGGAGGGTCCTCATTTGTAGATTCCTAACACTGGTTGCAACATGGGGAGGGAGGAGAATAGTGCCAACACTAGCTTTCAACCGAGCGTTCTTGGAGACGCAAACAGGGGTCTTGCTGGGCAGGATAAGGCGGCCAAGCGGGTGGCTGCATCCTGAGGAGCAGCAATGACACGCGTACCAAGACAGGTGGGGTTGCAGTAACAGAGGCATCTACTGAATCAACAAGGTGCCTATGGAGGGAGAAATCGTCAGGAGGTGTAGAATCCAGAGGGAGGAGATCAAAGTATTTGGCCCACGAAGAGGGACCAAACAAGGCCCGGTACGCATCAGTACGGGAAGGGATCGATCGTGTGTGGCCGTGGCGTGGACGGCGTTGAGAATACCCAGAGAGGGGTTAAAAGGCGCAGTAGTCACAATGAGAGACTGAACTGTGCCAGGGGACGAGGTGGTCACCACTGGGGCTTGTGGCTCGACCCAGCCATAGAGGGAAGGGGAGCCAAGGGGGAGTAGTCAGGAGGGTCAAAGGAGGAGCAAGGTCGGGGCCCAATGCAGCAGGGGCTACAGAGCCCGGTCTTCCAATATGGTCCGACTCAGGGGCTTGGTCACCCATCCCATGAGCCCGAGAAGGCATAAGAGGAACAGAATGAGACATAAAACGAGAGTCAGACTTTCATTCACGAATGTGCCCCCACACACCCACCACGGAGCCACAATTAGAGGCAGGACACCCAACAAGAGACATGTTGCCAATCTTGCCGGCCCCCCTAGGGGTGAGTCGTGAGTATATGCCCCCACAAACACCACCTTAAGAACTGTCAGTCCGTTGAGATCGGGTTCAGTGATGAGAGGAGGATTGACAATAAAAGGTTCCCCTCGCTCGAGACGTTGGGTACTACAGTTCTATGAGTGCAAGAGTATGCCTCCTCAAACACCCGGGCGTCGAAACAAAAAAATAATCAAAACAGGCAAAAGGTCGGCGGGAAATGACAATTAGACAGGAGAAGAGGGGGATAGAAAACGAAACATAAGAGAAAGGAAAAGTCATCCAGCAGAATTCGTGAGGGTAGGAGCATAAAGCCACAAAAGGACAAAGGACTTTCCCATGGAGCATCACACTCCAGCAGCCGCCCACGAAGCCCCCTCGCGACAACAATGACCCAGACAGGGAGGGGGGGAATGTCACAATAAACGTGGCACATGACAATGGTTAATCGTAATTTTTCCCCGGAATACGACCCATCAAATTGTTTAACAACCAGGTACCCATTCACTGCTGGGTGAGCAGAGGTTACAGTTAAGGATTTACGCCCAGTAAATCCTCTCCGGCCAGGATACAAACTCAGGATAATGCACTCGCGAAGCACCAAGTGAGTATTTTACCACTATGCCACAAGAACTATTCCCTTAACTCTTAACTCCCTTATAAATGACAGACAGTTTTGTTAATTAAATATCCCTAATCCATGTCAATAAATCTCCTTTCGACTCCAAAAAACCAGCGTTCAATGTAATGAAACTCCATTTTCTGGGTGAGACCCGGAGGCTCCCCGGAGCTTTACCAGGCTGATATGCTAATGTCAGACTTTGGCATCAGTCACGTGTATGGAGTTCTAGGGCCTACCGGGGACCAAGGCCAGAACCTGGCCCCCTCAGAGAGGCTAGGGGAGCAATGGCCTATAGAAACCCCCGTGTGGTTGGAAGCATTCTATGTCTGCCATCGACCAGGTCAAGCATCCAGAAAGGCAAGCATTCCAAAACAAACCCCTATTCTGGTGAAAATTGCTACCTAAAGCCGAACTAGTGGATAGAACTCCTCAACAGAAAACAAGCAAACTAGTATGACGTCACACGTCACCGCGCCGCTGTCTGCGCAGCTACCCCCCCCGGGAGGGGGAAGGGGAGCCCCAGACCTCCCATGCCGGCTATCCACCCATCAGTTCTGAGGCTGGATGTCAAAAACACGCGAAAAAAACCCGACCGGAGGGAGGGAGGGTTGCCGGGGAGCCTCGGGTCTCACAAAGAAAATGGTGTTTCATTACATTCAACGCTAGTTTTCTGAGGGGAGCCCCATCGGCTCCCTGGAGCTAACTACCCACAGAGGAAGGTCAAAGGGACGGAACCGGGAGGCGGACACCACGCACCCCCCACAGAAGACAACCCGGCAGCAAACAGCAAACGCCAACCCAAGGCGCCACAGCCCTGAAAAGTCCCTGGAACAACACGAGAACAACGAACAGCATAGCCCCCGTACGAACACCAAAGATCCATGCCCGAAAGACCGCAAGGACATGTCGCCCAGACGGCAGCGAGAGCAGCGAAGCCACAAATGCCACGGACATGAGGGAAGAACACAGGCAGCTTAGCTGCAAGAACACGGCTGACAACCCGGGACACCATCACCTGCGAACCGGGAAGAACAGAACTGGATCAACGCAAAACGCGCTCCGGACACAGACGCCATGGCACGCAAACAACAGCGGAGGGACGCCACTGAACACAAAACACGACACACCCCCGGCCCGACCAACAAGGCACCAACAAACCATGGACCCCTCCAGAACGCAGCAGCCCCACCCCATGCCAGAAAAGATGGAGACTGCTGCCACCGAACAACCAAAACGCTAAAACCGAAGGAGCAAGAAAACTCAGCGACCCAACCCCCAGAGGCAAATGCCAAAAGGAAAAAGAGCCGACGAAAAACAAACCAGAACCAAAGGGGCACTACCAACCGAGGAGAAGACAGAGCACTCTGACTAGAGACCAGGATGGTGCAAGCGGCGCACGAACAGGCCTGAGGTGAAACGACGCACGAGACAGCTTACTAACGGTGCAGAAGCAACACAAAGACCGAAAGCAAGCCGAAGCGGCTCCGCCAGCGCCGCATGAAAAGAGGCGACAGTATGTGGCAAGACGACGGCCCCCAACCCCCACCAAAAAAACCAAGCCGCGCTAACAAGAGTAACCACCTAAGAAGGGACAGGAAAAGGAAGGACCGCCAAAATACCCCATACTGCCGCCAAGAGAAGTATGCAGGTGGGACACCTACCACGAAGCCACCTGACCACCAACCGGAGGCGAGACCGCGAGGCAGAACATAAGCAGCCCCGACAAGGCCCCTCTGAGCCCAGGAAAAGGCGGAGCCGCGGGAAGCTCTCGGGCGCGACGACACGAAACCCAGGCGGCAAAAGAAGATGGAACGTCTGCCGAACAGAAAAACTCCCCAAAGCAAGCATTTCGCCAGGAGTTCAGAAACGACGGGTCCGACACGAGACAACGCAAGACCCCGAAAACCAACCGGCAGGGCTAGCTAGGAAACCAAAGAAGGCGGAAGGGTTGCCACCAGAAACAGTACCCGAACCAAGGGGTACGAGCAACTGCAACAGACCGAGACAAAGAAGCACACCACAGGACACAGGCTGAAAAACGCCCAAGGAGCCAAGGAACACACACAGAAACACCCCTGCGGAAGAGGAGGAAACAAGGGAATGCACAAGGAAATGAAGCGGTGGGAACCGACCACGCCCCCCCAACATAGCAGCAAGTGCAGGCAAAACCGACCAAAGGAGATGCCAGGAAAACGACTGGGGAGAGGCAGGATGAAAGAGCAGAAGCACAAAAACCCCAGGAAAACAACCAGGGGTGGACAATTAGGCAGGGACAGAAAAACCCCACGCACATGAGAGGGCCAAACCAGGGACCCGAAGACCACGAAAAACAACAAGCAAACCCCCATACGCAAACCCTAGGCACAAAACAGCAGCAAAGTGCCACACCACAACCGGACACAGGAACAAGGACACGCCACCGCGAAACACGATACCAATGCACACGTGCAGTAGCAACAACAGGCACCACCGCAACATGCAACATGTAAATAGCAACTCGCTTCTGCAAAGGCAAAGAACGGAGCAGGCAGACCCCAGACAGGGCCAACAGAGACACGACAGAACCCAGCAGGCCCAGAAAACCTCACACCAGGCGACCGACGGCGGAGAAACCCCGCTCGATACCTGCTGGATGGGGAACTGGGAACTCATTAACACCCCAAGCCCAGCCCGAGGCCAGGCTAGACCGGCCAGAGGGTGGCCCACCAGGCAGCTGCTTGGAGCGGCCCGCAGGCCCACATACCCCCACAACCAGGATGGGCCAGAACTTCTATTCGAAAACAGACTAGTGTGCCCCGGAAGTCCACAGACGTACCAGCAATAAGGCGTATGCTCACAAGTAGGTCGTGTAACAACCGCAGACCTCTGAAGGTTATACAGTGTTCCCCGATTGTGCTTATAGCACCACTGTACTCCACTGGTACTATCCCGCAAGTTCTACCAGATAGGCGGGACCCCAAGAGCCAGAGCTCAAACCCTGCAAGCACAGCCAGGAGCCTTACCAGGTGAGTACAGAACCAACACCACAACCCCCACACCTCATAACATGAAAAAAGGTGGGTCCCCTGAATGACTCTAGCATGGGTTGGACATGCACATGAGTGGAACAGGAAGGGTTGAAAAAGGGACAGTCACTGGTGTGCGAACGGTCTCAGTCGTACAAAAATATACCTAAATAAAGACAGGTATAAAACAACACCGCATCCAGCGCCCGGCCAAAAGACGCCAGACCGCAGAAACTCACCTGGCGAATGGTGGCACGAACGTGACACGACTCACCATGCCCAGAAGAACCTGGGAGCACCGCCAGGTGAAGACGCCAGAGCCTGACCCGGCGAACCCGCAGGAGAGCAGGGTAGAGGCGAAGGAGGCGGCCCACACCCATGACACAGGGAAAACCTCAGTGTCCTCCCCCACAACTGGAAACCAGGACACCCCCGGAGCGAAGGGGCACATAATGCAGCAAGGGAGAAGAGCGAGAGGCGAAGCACTTGAGCAAAAAGGGCGCAAAACACCATCACTGAAACACACTGCCCAGACCAAAACAAACTTCATGGCGCATGCGCATGACACGCTGGCCGAACCGCACACTCTCTCTGGGGAAAGTGACAACCAAGACTACTGCACTAGAAAAGTAGGTAAAAGAGAAAGCAGGAACAATAAAACCGGCCAACGAAGCGAAGATAGAGCCAAAAAGGTACCCAACCGGGTCACAAGCAGCCCAATAAGGCTACAAATAGCCCAACAGGGCTAAAGTAGCCCAACCGGCCCACAAGTAGCCCAAACCGGGCCACTGGCTGCAAGCAGCCCAACTGGGCTACAAGTAGCCCTAAACGGCGACAAGGATGAGGAACTGACTGACGTTCGAATAATGCGGGAAGTAGCGAAAACTTTCCCGAACCCTCGAGAACACAGAAACCAACACTAGTCCCGAAGGCACACAAAGGCGCAGGCGCACCCGAGACCAGAAGTCACGTAGAACCCCAAGAACGGGGAAACATGACGAAAACACCGTCCCAAAAAAAGGTGGGAGGAAACATCCACCCACAGGACGGAACCAACCAACTCAAAGGCCAAGGAACCGAGCCCGGGGAGGGGCCGACGCCCAACAGCACGTACGGCGAGTGGGGAGGAAAAACCCCACTCCGCGTAACCACAAGCCCCGCCTAGAGGGGATAAAAACACCCACGAGGTCCTACGGGGCCATGGCCCCCCAAGTCAGCCCCTCCCCAGCCCCGGGAACCTACACGACAGGCCCCGGGGCCGAGCTGTCCCCCAAAAGCCCCGGCCGTACCAGAAAACCGGGGCAGCCGCGAAAACACTAAGGAAGGGAGCCCACTGGCAGACTCTTACAAAACGGCTGGAGGAACAGGCTCAAATGCCCCAGTCACTACCTCGGAAGGGGAATTCCCCGAGACTGCCCGAGTCTCAACACCATCAAACCCCGCCCTGAACCTACAGACGGTAAGGAACCGGATGCAGGCTGGAAGGGGGATCCAGGGGAAAGACAAGGGGGCGTGGAAGGAACCGAAGCAACCAACACCCCCAAGTCCCAACACTGGGGACTCTGGGGTCACATCCATCGGACCCACGCGCCCCCACGGGTTTCCCAGGGTCCTGAGCGTTTACTATAAGATTATTCGCGCTCAGGTAATCCCAGGCAGGATACTGCTAACCAGCACCCAAAGCTACCAAACAACTTTCTAAGAGCTGAACCCCCGGGACATGTACACTCACGGGGACCTAGCAGGAGGTACCACCAGAAAATACTCCGAACACAAGGGGCAAGAACGAAGGCAGACCCCCCACCAGGTAGATAAACAAAAAGAAAAAGAAAACCCCGCAAGAGGACAGCGTACCCAAGCGGAACAGAGCCGGCCGCCATGATTGGTAAAGACAAGCTGCACAGTACCCTGCACCCAACCAGTGCAAAACTGCCCCTTACTCTAATGCGAACAAGGGAGACAGAACACCCGAGCACACAAAGAGCGGCCGAAAACCAAGCAGTAAACGGCCTAGCAGGGGCAGGACCCAAGGAACTTGTGGAAGGTGGCCCCAAGCCCCAAGGGTAGTACTTACAGGGCACCTAGGGAAGGGAACCCTAGGCGCATGCAGCCCGAGTACTGGAAAATCACTCCCGGCTCACACACCACCTAGAAAACAGACACCACACTCTAGGTACAGTGCTGAAACAACCACTGGAGCCAGAGCACATAACCGGTGCCTATAGCATCAGCTGAGGAACTGATGGGTGGATAGCCAGCATGGGCGGTCTGGGGCTCCCCTTCCCCCTCCCGGGGAGGGGGCAGCTGCGCAGACAGCGGCGTGGTGACGTGTGACGTCATACTAGTTTGCTTCTTTTCTGTTGAGGAGTTCTATCCACTAGTTCGGCTTTAGGTAGCAGTTTTCACCAGAATAGGGGTTTGTTTTGGAATGCTTACCTTTCTGGATGCTTGACCTGGTCGATAGCAGACATAGAATGCTTCCAACCACACGGGGGTTTCTATAGGCCATTGCTCCCCTTGCCTCTCTAAGGGGGCCAGGTTCTGGCCATGGTCCCCGGTAGGCCCTAGAACTCCATACACATGACTGATGCCAAAGTCTGTCACTAGCATATCAGCCTGGTAAAGCTCCGGGGAGCCGACGGGGCTCCCCCCAGAAAAGGACAAGTTTTGTATTGGCTGGGTCAAAGTCTCTTGTTCCTGCCTGATGAAATCTTCAGAAAAGCAAGATTGTGTACTTCTCCCAGGGAGAAAGCCATACAAGTTAGAATTGCATTGACTTTTGATTTGCATCATTAGCGAATGAGAACAATCCTCTCAAGTACTTTGCTCATGCAGAAAGTTAAAGATATCAACCTACATTTGTTTGTGTTTGGCTGAATTATTGGGATTTTAAGATCCTGTGCCCATATATATATATATAGTTCTAGGAATAGACTATTAGGTATACAGAGCACCACTTGATTTCCGAACCCCTTGGGGACGAGACCCGTCGGTTAACATGTAAGTTCCTTTACGAGAAATGGAGAAAAAAAAATGAAAAAACTCTAGGGGAAGAAATCGACAGGTTCATAGCATAAATGCGACCATATTTTGTTTGTACTCGCCAATAATTAAAGTCCTGATCCACTTATGTTGATGAAGCATAGTTATTTACATGGATGAGGTGGTGGTGGATGTTGATGGTGTAGGGTTGACTGAAGTTCTTGGATTGAATGAGTCAACATGCGATGAGTCAGTTGCAGGTGATGCAATGCGAGCTTTCTTGGAAGCCATTGCAAAAGACTCTTTAATTGACATTTGTTTCATTCCCTTGGCTCATTTGTTTTGAAAAGCTTTATATACAAATTGTACTGACTCGTCATGTCCTTAGTTTCAAACTCGCTGTAACTCGTGTCCATAAATGCCAGAATGTCTTCAAATTTGTTCTGAACTTTTTCCATATTACATTTTTCCTTTAACATTTCTTCATCCTCTTCCTCTCCATCTTCTTCTTTGCACTCTTCTGGCTTTTTTTCTGCACATACTAATTCTATAATTTCATCATCAGTCATGTTTCGATTGTTTGGGGGCTTCTTCATCAAAATCTATCCATCTATCTATGACATCTTCTATTGTTTCAGTCACCAGTTCTGCTCTCAGCTCAGGGAACTTAATCCCCTTGACATAGGCTAGGAGTTCCTCTCTGAATTTTTTCCTCTTGCTAACTTTCTTCACCGCAAATCCTTCAAAATCTGCCTCATCATCTTCTTCAGGAAATAGACTTGACGTGGGCCAAAGTTTTTACCAACCATTTCTTAGTGTTGTCTGCTTTACCTCATCCCATGCACTAGCAATAGTCCAGATAGCCGACTTTATTGTGAATACTTTATAAAAGTCCTTAATTGTTCCAAGCTGATTATTAAGACATCTGGCAAACATCCTCTTGTAGTGGTGTTTAAGGTTCTTAATTATTCCTTGATCCATGGGTTGGATCACTGAAGTTGTATTGGGTGGCAAGAACATTCCAATAATATTGCCATTTACTAGCTCATCACCTCGTGGATGCGTTGAACTGTTATCTAGCAGCAGCACAACTTTGCTGTTTCGTGGGAGACCAACACTTTTCAGATGCTCCTTCACCTCGGGTACAAAGTTCTTATTAAACCACTCGACAAATATTACTCGAGACATCCACACACTTGGCTGGTCCTTATAAATCACAGGGAGGCACCTGGCTGACTTTAAAGCCCTGGGGTTTTTACTAATTCCAATCACAAATAATTTTAATTTGTGCGTGCCAGCTGCATTTGCACAGCACAACAAAAATTCTCTGTTTGTTCTGTTTATAACCACCTGAAGGATCGTCCTCACCACTATGAGCCATCGTGTCTGTGGGTAGCATATGCCAGTACAAACCTGTCTCATCAGCATTATAAATTTGCTCTGGAGATAAATTTTGTTCTGTACCATCTCCGCAAATTTACTCACATATTCATCAGCACCAACAATATCAGCAGACTGTCTTTCACCATGCACTTTAATGAATCTAATGCCATGACGGGCTTAAAGCTTCTGAGCCATCCATCACTGTATACACACTTTTGAGTAATTTTCATTGCTTGGTGAAATTCACGCACCTTTTCCACGAGCAGCCAGCCTGCCACTGGCTTCTTCGTCACCTCACATCTTTGTTTGTACCACTCCCACACTGCGTTATCAACACTCACCACCTTTGCTTTACTTACTACCTTTCTATTTCGTATTGCCTTATCACTTTTTCACTTCTAGAGAAATAGTAAAAAAATGATAGGTTTGGCCTTAAGAAGATCAAAAACAGTACTTTTACTAATGCCATATTCAGCCTACATGACACTTCTCGGGACACCGCTCTCCACCTTCTTAATTATTCCCAATTTTCTTCTCAAATGTCATCACTGACCTCTTTCTTTTACGTAACCCGCTTGCAGATGCGTCACTGATACAATGCGTGCATTTGGAATCGACATGGTGCACGGATGTTCCTTGATTGTGCTGATATGTAAAACAAAGTCACGGAATGAACACTCCACTCTCGTGACAAATTCAAACAATGGGAACAATAGGCCGTGAATCTCTGACGTCACAGGGTAGCAGGCACCAGAGTGGTGGCGCCCGACACAGTCAGTGGGCAAACTAAACCATCTCCCACCCACCCACCACCACGGGCCGGCATGGCGCTTGGCAGCAGACCGCTTCCTCACCCGAACTTGGTTCGTGTAGGGTAACCCCAACCCTGGCCAGCGTGTAGCTTGGCGGACTACTTCCTACCCGAACTTAGTTCGTGTAGCGTCACTCCCCAACCCCAATCGGGAAACTGGAAGTTTCGGATAACTAAAGTTCGGGAACCAAGTGGTGCTCTGTATCAAGAAGAAGCCTCAAGGCTTCTCAGTATGTACTCTAAGTAAGTACTTCTCAAAAGAAGGAACTAAGCTGAGATGAACATGTAGCACCATCAGTGTCGCTGGATATTCAAAAGGGGTTAAATATCACTTAGGATGCCAGTACAAGAAAAAAAAAAGCCCATAAGGCCAGCAATATCAAAGGTATCGAATTCACCAAGGATTTCATTGAGGGACAAATGACCTGAAGGGACATTAGGAAAGCAAGACATGCAATCGTCCTGAAAATCAAGGACACTGTACAAGGAGGTGAATGACTGAGTGGCACAATGCAATTTCGATAATAATGAGCAGGGTGGAATTCCATAAGTGCTCATGTGTTAAGTGTGTATTACCAATACATAACATAGGCAAAGTTGTTTCCACCATTCATTATGGTAGTATGAGGGCTAGAGGGGGATAGATTATATTTAAGAATGCACAGTTTGTTACCTGTAACCTTAAACCAATGACCCTGCCAGCAGTCCCAGATCAAGGAATGAATGCCTGGGTAGAAATCTGAGTAAGGAATGCCCTTTTGAGAAAATGGACAAGCATGGTAACTTCCTTAGCAGCAATGTCTGCACGTTTAATTAACGTAATACCTATACGGCTGGGAACCCAGCAAAACTCAACTGTCTTATGCTACAGATAAGAGACAGTCAATATTGGATTTTGACCACCACAGGATGCTTAGGTTTAAATGACTCCAGGGTCATGAGGGCACTGCAAGAGTAAAATACAAAGACAAAGGAACTTTGACGTCAGGAAAACATTTGACAAAAAGTGTACAAGACTGCATGAAGTTCCACCATGAAGATGCTAGTCTCCAGGGTGGGTGGCACATATTTGTTTGGTCAGGAAAGAACACAGAGTATCCAACACCACTGGCAGACTTCAACCCATCTGTTAATAAGGGAATGGAGTGTGAGTGCAAAGAAAAGTGTCCAAGGAAAAGGAGTTTCATAATCATATGAGGGGGTATAAATCATTAACATGTGGGTCAAGGTCTAGTAAAATTTTGCATGTGGGACCTTCCATGGAAGCAAGGATGGAACGATAAAAGGAGGGAGATTCAAACATGACTCAAGAGGAACACTTACAAGCGAGACATCCATATAGAAAGAGGAAGGTGGTGAAAGGAAACAGGGCCCAAATGAGGGATAACAGTCAAAGCACCGCTAGAGTGAGAATGTAGCAGGGAGAGAATGAAGGCCGTAAAAATCACGGCCATCCTATAGAGACAAGATGACGGTTTCAACATACAAGCTCAGGGTGGGGGACGAATGAAAGGCACCAGAGGTGCAGTGTAACCCAGAGCATTTTTGGTGCAGAGCATCAAAATGATTAGGTCAAAAGAGAGGCAGTGGGGTAGATGAGACCGCCATAATCTAGTTTATACAGTACGAGAATGGAGTGCAAATAGTGGAGTGTGTGTATCGGTTTCCCACGAAGTATGGAATATGACAAAGGTAAGGGCCTCAAAGCATTCAACTCGAAGGTCAGAGAAATGGAGTGACCAAAACAAATGTTTTGGTCACTCAAACGTTTTGGTCACAAAACATCAAAAAACATCAAATAAAAAAATGGGTGTCTGTAAAAGATTAACCCCAAAAGTTGAGTACAATCTTTATACAGAAGGGGCTACCACAAAGTGACAATTGGGGACGAAGAACGACCAGCTTCAGAGTAAAAGTTATAGCAGAAGTCTTAGTTTTAGGTAACTTGAAGCCACGATTGGTTGCCCAGGTTAACATGCACTCAATCGCAAGTTGAAGATGATGTTGGAGGAAAGAGGAGCCATCACCACGACAGCAATGAGTTAGATCAACAACATAAAGGGCTGAGAAAATGCTAGAGGGAAGGGAGGCAGGAAAGCAATTTAGGGCAACTAGGAAAAGAGTAGTGCTCAGAACACTACTTTGGGGAACACCTTCATATTGTCTAAGTGTCAGAGAAAGTGATACCAAGTCTCACTTTAAACAAAGAACTAGAAAGGAAGTTTTGAAGAAAGAGTGGGAGATTTGCCACGATGGCCAAAAGAATGTAGTTGGGTTAAAATATTGTATCTCCTGGTAGTCATAAGCCCTTTCCAGATTAAAAAGAATGGCAACAACAGAGGTCTTCACAGAAGATGTAGTACAAATCCATACTGTACCTTCAACTCCACTAAGACATTAGCTGTGCGATGACAATTGTGAAAGCCAAATTGAGAGGGAAATGGTAGTGTTCTAAGAACCACATTAGACATACATTAACCATATGTTCAAAAAGTTTGCAAATGCATCTCGTCAGAGCAATAGGTGAAAATCATTAGGGGAAGTCCCTTAAGTATTGGGTTTCCAAATAAGATAAACAATTCCCCAAGCCAGTCCTTCCTTAGGGACTGATGACACCTCCCAAATACAGTTATTCAACAAATACTGAAGGGTGAAACAAGAGAGATGACAAAGCCTCTCATACTGAATGCTGTCTCAGCCTGCCGCTGTAGAACTGCACAGGGTCAAGTCAGACTGGAGTTCTGATAGAGATCATTATAGAGGTACTGTATGCAAGTGCAAAAACCCAGCGTTGAATGTAATGAAACGCCATTTTCTGGGTGAGCCCCGAAGGCTCCCTGGAGTTTATCGGGCTAATGCATGTTGTATTAGACCGGAACATTAGCTAAGGAGTTCAGACCTACCAGGGACCAGCACCAGAACCTGGCCCCTTCAGAGAGGTTTCAGGGAGCAATGGCACTGGAAAACCCTCTTATGGTTGGGGTTTTCCTTATCTGCCATCGACCGGGGTCAGGCACCCAGAAAGGTAGGCATAACAAAACAAACCCCACATGGTAAAAAACTAAAACGAAAAACCGAACAGAGAGGTAGAAACTCCCTACACTCCCATGGAAACAAGCAAACATCACACTTTACTGCCGCGCCGATCGTCCGCGCAGCCCTCCCCCCCCTGAGAGGGGGACGGGGGAGCCCCGGACCTACCGCGCCGGCTGCCAAGCTTCAGTTCGGAAGCTAAGCTTCAACCAACGTGAAAAAAACGCCGACCGATGGGAGGGAGGATTGCCAGGGAGCCTCCGGGGCTCACCCAGAAAATGGTGTTTCATTACATTGAACGCTGGTTTTCTGTGGGGAGCCCCTACGGCTCCCTGGAGCTTCATACCCAAAGAGAAGGAAAAGAAAGGGCTAACCCGGGAGGCGGCCGCCACACAACTCCGCAACGCGAAGCCGAGACAACAGGTTGCAACCTGCGACCCAAGGCAATAAGAACGCACAGGAGCAGACGTGCATAAAGAATGGGTGGCCAAGAACCTGTGCGACCCTCAATTCCCTGCGCCCGAAATGAGCCCTAGACGTCACCAACACAGCAGCAAAAGCTGCAAACGTCTGAACAGCACAGGCGCAAAGACAGACCGCAGGCTGGAAGACTGAAAAACTCTGCGGACGACCTGGAAGACCCGAGCCCTGAAACAGGGAAACGAGGGGAACCGGATCAACCAAAGCGCATCCCCAGACACGGTACGCAGGTAACGGCAAAAAGCGCAACCGACAACCAGGACGCACCCCCGGCCAAACCAATCAAGCATCAATAACCCAAGAACCCCTCCGGAAACCAGCCGTCTCGACCGTCGCCAGGACGAGAAAGGCTGCACACGTACAAATCTACCACCAGTACCAAAGAGCAGAACCTGAACCGAAGGGGCTACCACAAACTGAGGAGAAGATAAGAAGGCACCCGGAACAAGGACCGGGACAGCACAGGCGATGCATGAGCAGGCCAGAGGTGAAACAAAACACGAGAAAGCGTACGAAAGGGGCAGATGTGACATCCACCCCGAACGCAAGCCGGAGCGGCTCCGCCAGCGCCGCATAAAAGAAAGAGGCAACAGTAAGAAAACATCAAATAACTGTAGTCCAGAAAACCCAAAAGGACAACAACCCGATGCGAAAGAGAAGACAACGTACAAAGAGCAAGAAAAAGTGCATAGAAACACCAGGAACGTCATACTGTCGCCAAGACGAAGCTCGCAGGTGACACCGTCAACAAGGCCACCTGAACACCACAGAGATGGTGATACCCGCGTCAAAATACAGACGCGAAGAGCCAAGGAGAAGCCGAACCAGTCACGTACAGGACCGATTCGACCTGCCGAAAAAGGCGGAGCCGCGGGAAAACGCCCCGGGTTCGGACACCTATCAAGCAGCGTCTGAAAAAAGCTGGGCCGGCCACCAAGGAACCATAAGGACTGCTCTCGTGGGAATGGCTGCAACCGAGCCAGAACCGAAGCAACAGCTGGACCGGGAGAAGAGGAACAGGTACCCCCACCTCGACCAGTCCTGCCGAAACATCCAACGTGAACGCTCGCAGGCGGGTAAGGGCGCCCATAAAATGGGCGACGCCTAGACCACGCCACTCGAAGAACGTCCATGGCCAGGAGTCCATATTCCGGCAGAGCCAACGAAAATGAGTCGGCGACGACTGGCCAATCCGCGAACAGAGGAATGAACCGAGACAGCTGTCCGCCAGGACGCAGGACACACCC
>WNGS01057033.1:74272-85188 GCA_020271785.1 Procambarus virginalis
GCCGGACATGAAACTCATGTCCGGGAAATGTCAAACCCGGAAATGTCAAAAGCCAAACCCCGAGAATCCAGCAAACGAGCCACTCCAAGGAACCAACCCCAAAGATCAACACCCAAGAGAAACCCTGTGGTTCTAGCAAGAACCGCCAGAGAACAGTCCGAATGGAGCTGAATGGTAGAGCAGGAGTGACCCAAACCCTCCGAAGCACAAACAGACAGCCATGAACTCCCGAACCGTGCTGTGAGGCCGACGGACGGACGGACTCCACCATCCCTGGCTGGACCCTGGTGAGCACTGGTCACAAAAGCCCCAGCCGAGAGATGACCCGTCTGTGAACACATCGAGCGAAGGCTCGGGAGGTGTAAAGGCAGGAAACCCCGAAAACCCCAAAGAGGAAGCTGGTGAGCAGCACCAACACAAGATCCCTGAGAGGAACGAACCCCAATGATTGCAAGAGGCGGAAGGGGCGTCTCCGAAGGAACCAACAGACGCCAAAGTCAAACCCGGACCCCGCGGGCAGACCAGCACGTCGAAGTTCAGACTTCCTGCACAAGCGCTTCAAGCAACCCGGGACCCCCTCATGCACAGCTGAAGGCGGGACCACAGCCAAGAGTAACACTTCTGGAGGGAAGACCAAGGAGTGGCCCAATAGCCCTAAACAAGGCCCAGGTCCGAACCCGGACGGAAACAGATGGAATGGCCTCCAGATCACCAGGAAACCAACCCAGTGATCTGGAAAGAACCACACCCCTGGCAAGCAGACAAGGCGGGACTGGACTGGGAGCCCACACCAGCCATTCATCGAGGTAGGCCAACACATGAATCTCAAGCAGACTCCAGACAGGGCACCACGATCCGGTAACGTTGCAAAAAAAAATACACCTAGTGCCAATAATGACCTGGAGGTCCAGGGCCACCATCCAGGCACCCCGCCCCAACCGAAGCGGACAGGAGACAACAGTCCCCCTAGGAGGGCATAGAAAAAATAAACGTATGGTCAATTATTCATTTACAGGAATTAGTGACCAGGATTGTGGTTATAATTAGCGTTGTGCGTAGTACTGTGGAAGAAGGAATTTTGGTGAGGGAGGGAGGCGAGACGAGGTAGCCTCATTGTTTGTGTGTGTGTGCAGCCACTCTTGTTTTGCTAACCATACTAGCTAGTGGTTCGCTATGGGCAAAACATATGTACATGGGTATATATAGTGTGTGTGTATATAGTGTAAGAACTGCAACAGGAAATGTTGAGAGGAGCTATTTTGGTGAGGGAGGTGACGTAAACGTAGCGTCGTCTGCTGTATGATTTTTCATGCAGTGTATGGTGGCCATTGTACTGTTTGGAAACAATACCGCGTACTAGCATAGTTCTGGTAAATAAACATGTAGATAGGTATATAGAACATGTGTAATAAGAACTATAACAGTATGGTGGGAGGAGCATGTTGGCGAGAAAGATGTTGGAGTGAGGGAGACTGGCTGGGTGTGGCTGCTCTCACTCGAGGTGTTCTGAATGTGTTCATGGCCAAATGCGCCTATTGGCCCATACGAGGCAGCTCATATTGGCCCATACGAGGCAGCTCATATTGGCCCATACGAGGCAGCTCATATTGGCCCATACGAGGCAGCTCCTATTGGCCGATACGAGGCAGCTCCTATTGGCCCATACTGGCAGCTCCTATTGGCCCTACGAGGCAGCTCCTATTGGCCCATACGAGGCAGCTCCTATTGGCCCATACGAGGCAGCTCCTATTGGCCCATACGAGGCATTCCTATTGGCCCATACGAGGCAGCTCCTATTGGCCCATACGAGGTAGCTCCTATTGGCCCATACGAGGCAGCTCCTATTGGCCCATACGAGGCAGCTCCTATTGGCCCATACGAGGCAGCTCCTATTGGCCCATACGAGGCAGCTCCTATTGGCCCATACGAGGCAGCTCCTATTGGCCCATACGAGGTAGCTGCTGTTGTTGGTACATACGAGGCAGCTGCTATTGGGCCATACGAGCAGCTGCTATTGGCCATACGAAGCAGCTGCACGCGATGTTCTGAATGTGTTGATGGTAAATGTATATAGTGTGTGACAGTGTATAGTGTGTACATATGCTGTAAATATACATAAATGAACATGAAACATTGGTGTGAATAACTGTATGATGGAGGGGCAAAGTTGGCGAATACAATGTCGGAGAAGTGAGGGAGGGCTGGCTGGGTGTGGCAGCTCTCACTCGCGGTGTTCTGAATGTGTTGATGGTGAATGTATATAGTGTGCGACAGTGTATAGTGTGTAAATAGATTGTATATATATACATAAATTAGCATGATACATAGTATATATGTGCTGTATAGTGTAGACAAGTGTCATGCACGTAACACAGTGTCTTCGGACACTATGGATGTTTTACCGCCATAATATAGTGTATGTGTTCACTATACATAGGATTAGCACGTAAAATCAAATAAAATGTATTTGGAACTGTGCGAAAAAAATGAACGAAAATATATTCGCGGCAACTCGCACGCCCCGCCCCGAGCGCCCTACTGGACCCGGGAGCGTACGTCACGGGAATGAATGATGACGTCACGCCCCAACTTACGGACCCCATAGCAGCCAAAGTAAGTACAATTTCGATTTTTTTTCTACATACCCATACTGAGGGAAAGGTTTCTGACACTTTAAAAGAAAAAAAAATTTTTCCAGAGAATTTATTTCCTGCGCACTACGGGGGTGTCATATTTGGAGGCAACGCAGTTAAGGGGTTAAGCATTACCATCTTTCTACATATACTTTAAAACACAAGTTACACCACTTTTATATTTCAGCACTTTTATTTCTCTCGACCCTTTTACATTTAATCAAGCTTTTTCTTCACATTTTAATCTGTGTTACATACATATTCATAAACGCATATTTTTTTTTTAAATGATGGAAAGTCATTTGAGAGCCAAGAAAATTACTAGTTTCTCAATGGTTTGTAAGCGGATTAGTCTCGAGTATATGATCAAGGAGAAAATTTGAATAAATCATAGCCCAATTTTCTCTTCAAGAGAAACTGTTCAGATTAAAGAGAGATGCAGAATACAATTATATAAGGCAAATTTATTCTTTGGGCACTGAAATACATATACAGTATTAAAAATCTCAAGACTAACAGCTTGCAGTTATTTTTGAGAAACATTAATGATATTGAAACATAGTCTGTTGCTGAGTCTCTACTTCTACATGAAACATATTCAATGTCTGTTGTGCTGTGGTGTCACTGTTGGGTGCAGCAGCCTCAAGAGTGTGGTATTCTCTTCCTGAAGCACTGTCATCATGTGGTTGCTGAGCTGGTGCTTGTGGTAGGACGTGTGGCTGTGGGTGAGCATGAGTGTGGTGTGCCTGCTGCTGCTGCTCTGGGTGTGCTTGTTGATGGAACTGCGGAAGAGTCGAGGCTGTTTCTGTCGCTGCCGTCACAACTTGAGCTTCAATGTCACATTTCTTAAGCTTGTGCTGTTGTTGTAGGTGTTGGCGGACACCTTGAAGCCACCTGCAGTGAAAATTTACCTTTTGCAAATAAACAAATAATATATATCACATTCTAAATTTAAGAAAAACAAAATGAGTGCCACACAAGTCACATATTATAGAAAGTATATAAATTGCTTATTTATATCTACGAAACCTAAATCATGAAAAACACAATGTGCTAAATCTAAATAAAACTATTGTATGCTGTAAATTCTAAAAGCCCGACAGATCAATCAATCTGACCAATCCCCCAATCTGACTGGGGAAATAAATACAACCATTGTGACATCTGTATCTTTACCCTATTTCCCATTTTCATGAGATGTGAGGCTTCAGCCTGGAGGAAAGAGCCAACAATAGCAAAATAAGGTTGAAGATACTCATACAAAAATTCCACCATTTAACATATTTATCACAATTTGTCACTATGCCACTTCATTACACCAGGCACGAAAGGTCCTTTTTGAGCGGTCATTGTTATATGTTGCTTTGCTTTTATTATTTCAAACTAAATTTTTGACATAACATAGACACCTTGGACATGGGTGAAAATTTAAGTGCAGCACAAGGGATCAGGAACAAGTCTGTCTATTCATAGCACACATGCACTATGCTATAATTTGCAGAAATATAAACAAAATTATCTTATGATATTCAAGAAAACTTGCTTTTATTAAGAAGTTTAGGTACACTTAGCAATGTGCTGCTACCTAATTCGATATGAAGTAAGTAATTATCAAAAGAAGGCACCAAACCGGAAAGGCTATGTAGCACCATCAAATGTGCAGAATAATCAGAGGGCGCTAAATTTCATCAAGGATGCCAATATACAAACAGAAACGCTTAAGGTGAACGATATCAAAAGTATCTGATTCACCAAGAATTCTATCGAGGGACAAGCGACCGCGAAGGATGGTCGGAAAACAAGACACTCATCCTGGAAGTCAGGACATTCAACGAGGATATGCACGACCGTAAGAGGGACAATGCAATTTAGACAAGAAGCAGCAGGATGGCGCTCCATTAAGTGACCGTGAGTTAAGCATGTATGGCCAATACACAACCTCGCCAGAGCCATTTCCCATCGCCTGTTACGGTGGTAGAAGAACGGTCATGAGGACACACTACTCTTAAGAGTATGCAGTTTGTTACCAGTAACAGAAGACCAACAATCCTGCTAACGAGTAAGGATGGAGGAATGAATAACGGTAAATGTCGGAATAAGGAATACCTTTACGGGATGTAACAAACTGGGTTTGTTGTAAAAATTATCCAGAAGATTCCAGAATGTTTAGTTACAAGGGAGAATGGGAAGCTGGTCCGCGTGGCGACCTCGGGACCTGTCCCCAGAGAATTCGCGGTGAAAATAATCGCCTGGGTTCTCAAGGTTACGTATAATGAATCATCCTATAGTATTCACTTATTTAGAGAAATTAACCTTCAGTCATTTTGCATTCAAATTGTATTGTATAGTATTACTGTTTATAAATCAAGAGTATTGTAATTATATGGAGAATGAGTTTTAAGTCACCTTCAGTGACGTCACAGATCAGGACTACTTTATTGCGGAGTGACCTAGAGCAGTCATAGGTCACCAGTTGCCATGTCCTCTACTTTTCTCAAAGGTCAAATAGCTATTTTGTAATTGGGAATAGCTCTTCCTTAAAATGTTTGTGTAATTTAACTTCAGTACAATAAATCAACCAATCTGGAACATTCAGTACAACAGAGGTTAATTGTTATAACTTAAGCCTGGCAAAGTAACTTACATACTAGCGGAAGAATACAGATCTAGGCGTCTGGGTAGAGGAGCAGGGAGAGAGGCAGTGTGGTATCCGGATCAACTGGGGGAGGTCACCATCTCACCTCCCATAAGAACCACACTCTACCCAAGCGGGTCAACATAGAAGGTAGAGTTGCTTTACGAGTAATTGTAGGGAATAGTCCACTCATTGCCGTTAAATTTATAGTCAGGGCATATTTCAGTTAGGGAGTGCCAATTATTTAGATTTTGCTTAATTTTGAATAAATTAATTAGTTAATGTGCATTTTATTATTTCCATTTTTCTTTTTTTGTATTTTTGTGAAATTGTCCTTGTCACGTGGTCCCCACGTGGTCGAGTTGAATTGGACGCCGATTCTAACATCCAATCAGGATTATCATCCCTGTTGGTTTTAATTAACTCCACACGTAAGATCCAAGGGTATTCATATGTTTACTAGTGGGGATCAAGCCCCAAGGTTAATTGTGTAGCGTGATCGATCCAGATCTCGATCATTGCTCATCCGTGTTAATGATCTGGTGGTGGCGGCAGAAAGGAGATCCTAGAAATTTGCTAGAAGTCTATTTCACGTCATATGGGTTGTAGAATCTCAAGTCGGTAAATCGTCTTGAGACCACGTGGCGTGGAGTCGGCTCGAGTAAAAGTCTTGGGGTCCCTTGGTAAAGAACTACAGTAAAGAATACGGGTACAAAGGGAGAAAAAAGGGGGGTAGTAGAAGAGAGAGAACCCCCCCCCCCGTGTTACAGGGAGATGGGACAAGAGCGGACAGCTTCCCTAGCAGCAGCATCTGCACGCTCATTTAAATTGACACCAATATGGCTGGGAACCCAGCAAAACTCAACTAACTTAAATTTACTGGAAATAAGAAACAGCCAATGCTGAATCTCGACAACCACTGGATGGACCGGATTAAAGGACCCGAGAGCCATGAGGGCACTACGAGAGTCAACAACAACTTCAAAGGAAGACTGACAACGAGAAAGCAGGAGACAAAATGCATAGAGAATAGCATAAAGTTCCACTGTGAAGATGCTAGTCTCTAGAAGTAGGCGACACATGTAAGTGCTGTCAGGAAAAACAACAGAGTAGCCTACACAGTCCCCAGACTTAGACCCATTGGTGAAGATGGAAGTGGAGCGGGAGTGCAAAGAAAGTACTCAAGGAAAAGGTGTTTCAGAACTGTAGGAGGGGTAAAAGCTTTAGTGATGCGGGTTAAAGATGTACAAAACTTTGGAAGGGGGACTCTCCACGGGGTCAAGGAAGGAACAACACGAGGAGAAATATTAGAAATATGAACTGAAAGAGAATCCTGTAAGCGAGATAACCTGGCAGAAAGAGGGAGGTGGTGAAGAGGAACAGGAACCACAGGAGGGGTAAAAGATAAAGCACGACAGAGGCAAGAGGAAGGATGTTGCAAGGACCGCAGAAGATAGCGAAGACAGTAGCGATCACGGCGGTTCTGGAAAGGTAGGAAGCCAGTGTCAACATACAAGCTGAGGACGGGAATCGAATGAAAGGCACCAGAGCTGAGGCGCAACCCAGTATGGTGCAAAGCATCAAGACGGCGAAGAGTAGGAGAAGCAGACGAGTAAGCAGGGCAACAATAATCGAGTTTAGACAGGTCAAGAGAGGAATGTAAAGCGAGGAGAGTGCACCTATCCACTCCCCAAGAAGTATGGGACAATACCTGAAGGAGGGTTAGAGCATTCAACTCGGAGGTAAGAGATATGGGGGTGACCAAGACAAATGAGTGTCAAAGATTAACCCCAAAAGCTTAGCAGAATCCTTGTACACAATGGGGTGACCATAAAGCGACAAAGAAGGACGAAGAATGACACGCTTCTGAGTAAAAGTCATAGCACAAGTCTTAGACGTAGAGAACCCGAGATCATGATCGGTGGCCCAAGACGACATGGCACGTTGTCAATCGCAAGTTGAAGCCACCGCTGAAGGAGAGGCGAATCATCACCCCGACAGCAAAGGGTAAGACCGTCGACATAGAGAGCGTAGAAGATGCCAGAAAGAAGAGAGGAAAGTAGACTATTGAGGGCAACCAGAAAAAGAGTAGTGCTCAGAACACTACCTTGGGGCACACCCTCATATTGCTGAAAAGAGGCAGAGAAAGTAGTACCAAGCCTCACTCGAAAGGAACGACAAGACAGGAATCTTTGGAGAAAGAGAGGGAGATTACCACGAAGGCCAAAAGAATGAAGTTGGAACAGAATATGATGGCGCCAAGTGGTGTCGTAAGCCTTTTCCAGGTCAAAAAGGACGGCAACAACGGAGGTCTTCGCAGCAAAAGCAGTACGAATATAGACCTCCATGTTCACCAGGACATCTGTCGTGCTGCGGCACTTGCGGAAACCAAATTGAGAAGGGGAGAGGTGGTGATGGTGTTCCAGGAACCACATCAGACGAACGTTAACCATACGTTCAAAGAGTTTGCAGACACAACTGGTGAGGGCAATAGGGCGAAAGTCCTTAGGGGATGTCCCCAGAGACCCTGGTTTCTGAGGACAACGGCATCGAGCCAGTCCTCAGTGACTGACGACGACTCCCAGACCTGATTATACAGACTCGGTAAATAATGAGACGTGCACGGTAGGAGATGGCGAAGCATTTCATAATGAATGCCATCGAAGCCCGCCGCTGTAGAACTGCAGAGGGCCAGGGCAGACTGAAGTTCAGAGAGAAGGGATCATTATAGGGAAGTGTGAGATGAGTACAGAAATCTAAAGGACAAGATTCAGAGACAGGTTTACAAAGAAGGAAAGATTGAGGAAGGTGAGAACCAGAGCTAGCAGAAGAAAAGTGGGAACCCAGTTCGGTCGTGACCTGCAACGGGTCCGCCACAAGAGTACCATGGAGGTGAAGGACCAACGAGACATCGGGAACGAACTTACCCGCTATCTTGCGGACATGCTTCCAGATCTGCAGCAGAGGAGTTTCTGACGTAATGGTGGAAACATAAGACTTCCAACACTCACGCTTAGCTGTTCGGATGGCCCTACGGGCCACCGCACTTGCCTTTCGAAACAAAAGAAAAAATCAGTCGTCTGCCTGCGGCGGTGTCTCTTCCACGCTGCATGCTTACAGCGGACAGCCCGAGCACAGTCCACATTCCACCAGGGAACGTACTTTCGTGGTCCCCGAGAGGAAGAGTGAGGGAGAGGCAGAAGGGAGAAGTCAGAGAGAGCAGCACGGAGGGTAAATAGGTTCCAGTCTGCCTTAGCAAACTGACACCTAGGGAAGGAGAAAGGAGGGTGAAAAGAGAAAAAGTTAACAAGGATGGGGAAATTGGTCACTGCCATGGAGGTCATTAAGAACTCACCACATGAAATCCAAGTAGAGAGACGACGAGCAGAGGGAAAGATCAAGGCAGGAAAAGGTGCGAGTCCACGAGTCCAAATGAGTGAGCTCACCAGAATTCAGAAGAGACAGGGAAGAAGAGAGGATGGACGGTTCGAGAAGGCGACTCCGGGTGTTTGTCAGAGCATCACCCCAGAGGTCATGTCAACAGTTAAAATCACCCAGCAGGAGCACAGGCTCTGGTAAGGAGCCCAGTAGGTGTTTAAGATCGGGAAGAGAAAGCGGGACAGTTGGGGAGAGGTAAATAGAACAAACCGTGTACCATTTACGCATAAAGACACGTGCAGCAGAACATTGGAGAGGCGACGGAAAAATGTAGGGCAACGAAGGGAACATCAGAATGAATCAAGAGAGCAGAAGAGGAACGGGCCCCAGCAAAAGCCGGGGGGGGGGGGGAGAGAGAAAGGAATAGCCATGGAAGCGACCAGAACGAGCACCAAGCATCGGCTCCTGGAGACAGACACAAAGGGGCAAAAATTGCAAAATCAGAAGTTAGAATTCATGGAAATTGGCGTAATATCCGCAAATATTCCATTGAAGAATAGACATTGACAAGAAGAGAAAGGACAGCAACAGAGGACAACGAAGAAACAAAGGGAAAAGGGAACACAGCACATTAAAGAAGCATAGGATCAGGATCAGCGAAGTCAGGATTAGGGGGCATGGGGTAAACTGAGTAAGGATGGAGGAAAGGGAGCGGGAAGACCAATCAGAGGCAGACGAGCAGGGTCCGGAGCAGGAGGAAGAGGATGAGGAAGGGGAGGGGACAACCGAGGGTCAAAAACAGCAGCAGGAGGGGCAGAAACCAGGGAGTGCACCTCAGCAAGGGCAGCAACCAAGAGGGAAGCAGGAGCCAAAGAAACCTCTATAGCAGGAACAGGGGTGCAACCACCTAAACAGGAGGGACTGGAGCGAGAGAGTCAGAGGTAGGATGCAAAGAAGAAAGTGAAGCCTTCTTACCCGCCGGGGAGGAGGAAGGCGATGAGCCAGGCTTTCGCTTCTGACTCAAAGAGACAGGCATCCCAGCAACAATGTCCTGGGCAACAGATTCAAGCGTCTCAACAGGAGAAGCACAATGAGAGCAAACGGCTTGTTTGCATTTGTGTTCCTCACGTTTGCCCCAAAGAAAATGAGGTGATTTGATAAAAAGCTGATGCCCAAGATAACCATCCAGGTGCCGGCGGGGAAGTGGTTCATATAGCCTGCAGGCTATCACTATCCTTATGTCAAGTCGTGATGGTCAAGTGTTTAAGCATCCCTGTACATACCAGTTGCGTTGCTCCTGGGAGTATGGGGTTCGAGTCACTTCTGGGGTGTGAGTTTTCAGTTATATATATATATACATATATATATAATTGAAACTCACACCCCAGAAGTGACTCGAACCCATACTGCCAGGAGCACTCTGCTGGCATACAGGATCCTTTAACCGCTCGACCAACACACCTGACAAAAGAAGATAGCAGCCGAGGCTATTTCCATCCCCCCGCCAGCACTTCGGTTGGTAATGTTGGACATGGTATTTTATCAAATCACCTCATTCTTTGGGGCACACGTGAGGAACACAATGAGAACTATTCTAGATGGTCCCCTGGACTATATGCATATGGGTGTGAGTTTTCAGTTTTCGGTTGCATATAGTCCTGGGTACTATTCATCTTTGTTCCTATAATATATATATATATATATATATAGATATTATATATTATATATATAGATATATATATAATATATATCATATATATTAGTATATTTTGGTTAGCAGTCTTTCCCTGTAGACATATGTTATTAAATATGACCGAAAAAGTAAGATTAATGAATTCTAACATGAATTTTCTCAATTTCCTTATGTTTGTTTTTACTGATGACGGTAAATGAAAAATTAATTCTCCAAAATTCATTCTTTATGTTCTTAGTCTGACGCGACACTTGAGCGCGTTTCGTAAAACTGTATTACTTTCAAAGACTTTAGTTACCACACACACAACGAACAACTATAACTGAACAGAGTTTAAACACTTTCTTTTTATACCTGCATTTGGGTTGAGGTGACATGTTACAATGTTGGGGTGAGTGTAGAACAAACACAGAACACGAAACAATGGGTATAAGTAACAGGCCGGGTCTCGATACACTCGGTCCCTGTGGATGAAAAATCGGGATGATAGTGGACCGAGTGTATTACCTGTGGATGAAACAATCGGATGTAGGGGAGGTAGCTGTGAGACAACGATGATGTGACAGTTATACCTGTG
>WNGS01057053.1:0-18135 GCA_020271785.1 Procambarus virginalis
AACGTTATAGAAGATGTCTCTGGGGCCCATTAATATATGAAATGGTTTAAAAGAAAAATCTTTAACATCGTAGAACACTGCGAGGTGCAGGACAGATGAGACTGAAACTGACCTAATTACAGCTGTATGTGAAACCTGCCTTGACCCTGCCCCCCCTAATGTTAAAAACATGCACACTGTAACCCCTGTAATGGCCCCTAATGTTAAACACCTGCACATAGTAACCCCTGTAATGGCCCCTAATGTTAAACACCTGCACACTGTAACCCCTGTAATGACCCTAATGTTAAACACCTGCACACTGTAACCCCTGTAATGGCCCCTAATGTTAAACACCTGCACACTGTAACCCATGTAATGCCCCTAATGTTAAACACCTGCACACTGTAACCCCTGTAATGGCCCTAATATTAAACACCTGCACACAGTAACCCTGTAATGGCCCCTAATGTTAAACACCTGCACACAGTAACCCCTGTAATGGCCCTAATGTTAAACACATGCACACTGTAACCCCTGTAATGGCCCTAATGTTAAACACCTGCACACAGTAACCCCTGTAATAGCCCTAATGTTAAACACATGCACACAGTAACCCTTGTAATGGCCCCTAATGTTAAACACCTGCACACTGTAACCCCTGTAATGGCCCTAATGTTAAACACCTGCACACTGTAACCCATGTAATGGCCCTAATGTTAAACACCTGCACACTGTAACCCCTGTAATGGCCCTAATGTTAAACACATGCACACAGTAACCCCTGTAATGGCCCTAATGTTAAACACTTGCACACTGTAACTCATGTATTGGTTGAGAAAACTTAGAAAGCTCAGTTAGTTTAGTTCATTTATTATGCACCCCATACCCATCTTGTGGGCGGTAGTGGAAAGGGTTACAGAGGCACATAATGGGCTCAGGGACTGAACCCCACAATTCATTTAGGTAAGCAAGTTACAATCTTGATGAGCTAGTTACAAAATTCAATATAAGTCGTCACATCAACAATGGGTTCGAGATCGACCTCAAGTACAGGTTCTAAATTAAGCAACTGACATGTGAAGAGCTAATGTCAAAATTTATATGTTTGTCCTGCACACCGCCCCCCATCCAGTGGGTAGCGGTGGATAGGTTACAATCACTCAGTTACTACCTACAGTTAGCAAACTGGGGATATTTGGCTAAAATTTCTGGTAGCAGATCATTTTGAATGAAATATTTACACATCGCTGGAACATTGGTTAAAGAATTGTCTCTAAATTCACGTATCTTTTCGCACTCCATCACATAGTGACGGAGGGTGTGGGAATAATTTTGTTGACACAGTTTACATTTGGTCAGGTCTACATCGGCAGATAATGAGAATTCCCAGAGATACTTGTAACCAGAAAGCTCAACAATAGGAATTATGATACTTTACATAATTATGATATAATACAGTAATATATTATGATATATTACTGTATTTTTTTTTTGTATACAAGGATTCTTACATTCTTGTACAGCCAATTGCACGCTTAGCGTTTTGGGTGAATATCTATGTGTCTTACAGGCACACTCTCCCATGGTACATCACCACCATGTGTCTTACAGGCACACTCTCCCATGGTACATCACCACCATGTGTCTTACAGGCACACTCTCCCATGGTACATCACCACCATGTGTCTTACAGGCACACTCTCCCATGGTACATCACCACCATGTGTCTTACAGGCACACTCTCCCATGGTACATCACCACCATGTGTCTTACAGGCACACTCTCCCATGGTACATCACCACCATGTGTCTTACAGGCACACTCTCCCATGGTACATCACCACCATGTGTCTTACAGGCACACTCTCCCATGGTACATCACCACCATGTGTCTTACAGGCACACTCTCCCATGGTCCATCACCACCATGTGTCTTACAGGCACACTCTCCCATGGTACATCACCACCATGTGTCTTACAGGCACACTCTCCCATGGTACATCACCACCATGTGTCTTACAGGCACACTCTCCCATGGTACATCACCACCATGTGTCTTACAGGCACACTCTCCCATGGTACATCACCACCATGTGTCTTACAGGCACACTCTCCCATGGTACATCACCACCATGTGTCTTACAGGCACACTCTCCCATGGTACATCACCACAATGTATCTTACAGGCACACTCTCCCATGGTACATCACCACCATGTGTCTTACAGGCACACTCTCCCATGGTACATCACCACCATGTGTCTTACAGGCACACTCTCCCATGGTACATCACCACAATGTATCTTACAGGCACACTCTCCCATGGTACATCACCACAATGTATCTTACAGGCACACTCTCCCATGGTACATCACCACAATGTGTCTTACAGGCACACTCTCCCATGGTACATCACCACCATGTGTCTTACAGGCACACTCTCCCATGGTACATCACCACCATGTGTCTTACAGGCACACTCTCCCATGGTACATCACCACCATGTGTCTTACAGGCACACTCTCCCATGGTACATCACCACAATGTATCTTACAGGCACACTCTCCCATGGTACATCACCACCATGTGTCTTACAGGCACACTCTCCCATGGTACATCACCACCATGTGTCTTACAGGCACACTCTCCCATGGTACATCACCACAATGTATCTTACAGGCACACTCTCCCATGGTACATCACCACAATGTATCTTACAGGCACACTCTCCCATGGTACATCACCACAATGTGTCTTACAGGCACACTCTCCCATGGTACATCACCTCCATGTGTCTTACAGGCACACTCTCCCATGGTACATCACCACCATGTGTCTTACAGGCACACTCTCCCATGGTACATCACCACCATGTGTCTTACAGGCACACTCTCCCATGGTACATCACCACCATGTGTCTTACAGGCACACTCTCCCATGGTACATCACCACCATGTGTCTTACAGGCACACTCTCCCATGGTACATCACCACCATGTGTCTTACTTCCCCTCACCCTACCTACCCCCACCCAACCCTCCCTCCCCCCCACCCCATTCTGACCCTGACACCCCTTCTCCATTCCCGTCATGTTCCCCCTCCCACCTTTCCCCCCCCCCTGTCCCCCGTCCCCCTTCATCCCATACCCTCCCTATCCCTCCTCCTCCCCCCCTCACCCCGTATCCTCCATGTCCCCCCCCTATCTCCTTAACCCACACCCTACCTGTCCCTCCTTCCCTTGAACCCTCACCCCCCACCCCAAAATCCTCTGAGATCCAGCAAACCACCTCACAGATCTTCTCACCCACGGAACAGCTTCCCACACCAGCAGAATGCTCGCCAAGAAAGGGACATGAAAATGAACAGAAGAAAGTGAGCTTTAAGGTGATGTACACTAACATAGATGGGATTACAAATAAAACAAGTGAACTCGGAGAATGGGCACTAGAAGAAAACCCAGACATAATAGCACTCACGAAAACAAAGCTAACGGAAATCATAACAAACACAGTGTTTCCACAGGGCTACTATGTAGTGAGGAAAGAGAGAGAAGGGAGAGGAGGAGGTGGTGTGGCTTTGCTACTAAGAAAAGGTTGGAGTTTCGAAGAGATGGTAATTCAGAACTGTGAAGGTTTCAGTGACTACATATCAGGCACCATAGTAACTGGAGGACAGAAAATTATAGTAGTAGTCATATATAACCCCCCACCGAATGACAGAAGAAACCAGACAGGAATATGATAGAAACAACTTGGCCACAATCAATATAATAGAGAGAGCAGTTTCTGTGGCTAGCAGGAATGGATCCCGACTACTAATCGTGGGAGACTTCAACCATGGGAAGATAGATTGGGGAAACAGAGACCCACATGGAGGCTCAGACACATGGAGAGCTAAGCTGCTGGATGTGACAGCAAGAAACTTTCTATGTCAACACGTCAAGGGACCAACAAGAATGAGAGGAGGGGATGAACCAGCCTTGCTTGATCTGATATTTACCCTAAATGAGTCGGATATAAGAGAAGTTAAGTTGGAAGCCCCATTGGGAATGTGTGATCATAGTGTATTGAGCTTTGAGTACCTGGTTGAGCTAGGAATTATCACCCCCAAAAAAGAACTGGGAACCAAAGGGCTGGCATACTGAAAGGGAAACTATGAGGAGATGAATAAATTCCTATGGGATATACATTGGGACACAGAACTCGGAACCAAGTCCATACAAGACATGATGGACTATGTCACCCAAGAAAGTCAGGAGGCTGTAAGCAGGTTTGTCCCAGCACGACAGGAAAAAACAGAGAAGCAAAGGAAGAATCCGTGGTTTAATAGGGAATGTATGAAAGCAAAGGAGCTGAACAAAATGGCATGGAGGAACTTCCGTAATAACAGAACACCAGAAAGTAGAGAGAGATACCAGAGAACCAGGAACGAGTATGTTAGTGTGAGAAGAGCAGCTGAGAAAAGGTATGAAAATGATATAGCTAATAAAGCCAAGACCGAACCAAAGCTACTACACAGTCACATCAGGAGGAAGAAAACTGTGAAGGAACAGGTGATGAAACTAAGGGTGGGCGAGGACAGGTACATAGAGAATGACAAAGAGGTGTGTGACGAACTCAACAAAAGGTTCCAAGAGGTCTTTACAATAGAACAGGGAGATGTCACGGCACTGGGAAAGGTGGCAGCAAACCAGGTGACCTTGGATAGGTTCGAGATTACAAGAGATGAGGTCAAGAAGCACCTATTAGAGCTGGATGTGAGAAAAGCTGTTGGGCCGGACGGAATCTCACCATGGGTATTGAAAAAGTGTGCAGGAGCACTTTGCTTCCCACTCTCCATAGTGTATAGTAGGTCACTGGAAACGGGAGACCTACCAGAAATATGGAAGACTGCTAATGTAGTACCAATATACAAAAAGGGTGACAGACAAGAGGCACTGAACTACAGGCCAGTGTCCTTAACTTGTATACCATGCAAGGTGATGGAGAAGATTGTGAGAAAAAACCTAGTAACACATCTGGAGAGAAGAGACTTCGTGACAACCCATCAACATGGGTTCAAGGAGGGTAAATCTTACCTTACAGGCTTGATAGAATTCTACGATCATGCGACAAAGTTTAAGCAAGAAAGAGAAGGATGGGCGGACTGCATTTTTTTGGACTGTCGGAAAGCCTTTGACACAGTACCCCATAAAAGGTTGATGCATAAGCTGGAGAAACAGGCAGGAGTAACTGGTAGGGCTCTCCAGTGGATAAGGGAGTATCTAAGCAATAGGAAGCAGAGAGTTACAGTAAGGGGTGAGACCTCAGACTGGCGTGAAGTCACCAGTGGAGTCCCACAGGGCTCTGTGCTTGGACCTATCCTGTTTCTGATATACGTAAATGATCTCCCAGAGGGTATAGACTCATTCCTCTCAATGTTTGCTGACGACGCCAAAATTATGAGAAGGATTAAGACAGAGGAGGACAGCTTGAGGCTTCAAGAAGACCTGGACAAGCAGCAGGAATTGTCGAACAAATGGCTGTTAGAGTTTAACCCAAGCAAATGTATATTGTAATGAAGATAGGGGTAGGAAGCAGGAGACCAGGTACAAAGTATCATTTGGGAGATGAAATACTAAAAGAGTCAGAGAGAGAGAAAGACCTGGGGGTTGATATCATGCCAGACCTGTCCCCTGAGGATCATATCAAGAGGATAACATCAGCAGCATATGCCAGGTTGGCTACCTTACCTTACCTTGAGGTGCTTCCGGGGCTTAGCGTTCCCGCGGCCCGGTCATCGACCAGGCCTCCTGGTTGCTGGACTGATCAACCAGGCTGTTGGACGCGGCTGCTCGCAGCCTGACGTATGAGTCACAGCCTGGTTGATCAGGTATCCTTTGGAGGTGCTTATCCAGTTCTCTCTTGAACACCGTGAGGGGTTTGCCAGTTATGCCTCTTATGTGTAGCGGGAGCGTGTTGAACAGTCTCGGGCCCCTGATGTTGATAGAGTTCTCTCTCAGAGTACCAGTTGCACCTCTGTTTTTCAACGGGGGTATTCTGCACATCCTGCCATGTCTTCTGGTCTCATATGATGTTATTTCCGTGTGCAGGTTTGGGACCAGCCCCTCTAATATTTTCCATGTGTAAATTATTATGTATCTCTCCCGCCTGCGCTCAAGGGAGTACAGATTTAGGCTCTTTAGTCGGTCCCAATAGTTTAGATGTTTTACCGAGTGGATTCTAGCAGTAAAGGATCTCTGCACGCTCTCCAGGTCAGCAATTTCTCCAGCTTTGAAAGGGGCTGTCATTGTGCAGCAGTACTCCACTCTAGAGAGCACAAGCGTTTTGAAAAGTATCATCATCGGTATAGCATCTCTAGTGTGAAAAGTTCTTGTTATCCAACCTGTCATTTTTCGTGCAGTTGTGACGGCCACTTTATTGTGTTCTTTAAAGGTAAGGTCTTCCGACATGAGTACACCCAAATCTTTTACATTGCCTTTTCGTGCTATGTTATGATTTGTCTGGGTTTTGTACGTGGTTTCCGTTTTTATATTTTCATTTTTTCCATAGCGCATGAGCTGGAACTTATCTTCGTTAAACACCATATTATTTTCTGTAGCCCATATAAAGACCTGATCTACATCTGACTGGAGGTTTGCCGTGTCCTCTATGTTGCCTACTCTCATGAAGATCCTGGTGTCATCTGCAAAGGATGATACAGTGCTATAGGTTGTTTTCTTGTCTATGTCCGATATGAGGATGAGAAAAAGTACTGGAGCAAGCACAGTACCCTGAGGGACTGAGCTCTTGACGGTTGATGGGCTGGATTTTATTTTGTTGACTATTACACATTGGGTTCTGTTGGTCAGGAAATTGTAGATCCATCTGCCTATTTTTCCGGTAATTCCTTTTGAGCGCATTTTATGTGCAATAACACCATGGTCACATTTGTCAAAAGCTTTTGCGAAATCTGTGTAAATTACATCAGCGTTTTGTTTGTCTTCCATAGCATCTAATGCCATATCATAGTGGTCCAGCAACTGCGACAGGCAAGAGCGCCCTGTTCTGAAACCATGTTGTCGGGGGTTATGGAGATGCTGTGCTTCCATGTATTTTGTGAGCTTACTTCTTAGCACTCTCTCAAAAATTTTAATGATGTGCGATGTTAACGCTATCGGTCTGTAATTTTTTGCCTCTGCCATATTTCCTCCTTTATGAAGTGGTGCTATCTCTGCTGTTTTTAGTATATCAGGAATAACGCCAGTATCTAGGCTTTGTCTCCACAGAATGTGGAGGGCCTGCGATAGTGGTTTTTTTTACAGTTCTTGATGAATATGGAGTTCCAAGAGTCCGGGCCTGGTGCAGAGTGCATAGGCATACTGTTTATGGCTTCTTCAAAGTCCAGTGGGGATAGGGTGACGTCTGATATATGATTTGATGTTGGTATCATATCCATGAAAAATTCATCTGGGTTATCGATCTTTAGTGCGTTTAATGGCTCGCTGAAAACAGAGTCGTACTGCTTCCTCAATAGCTCGCTCATTGGCGTGGTGGTAAAGCCCTCGCCTAACATCGTTGTCACCACTAAATCAACAACAGTCGCCCGATATTTCGCGAGCACTTTGGCCTGGGTCCGTATCCTGGCCGGAAAGGATTGACTGGGTGCTAGTCCTTAACTGCAGCCTCTGTTCACCAAGCAGTGAACGAGTGCCTTTTGTTAAACGATTTGGCGGGTCGTATTCTGGGGAAAATTAGGATTAAGGACCTGCCCGAAACGCTAAGCGTGCTAGTAGCTTTACAAGAATGTAACAACTCTATGTTGCAAGATCAATTCATTACTAAACTATGTTTTCACCAATCCAAACATTACCTATCTGGATCCTCAGGCACCGAGAAATATTTAACGCCAGTCCTGAAGATGTAGTTCGTACAGTTGCTGCAGTATCCTCTACTCCCTTCACTCTCCAACTCCGCCAGACTTGCTAATATTGCTTCTTCCTCCGACCCATCCATATTAAGACTGTTGCAGACACTTCTTCTTGATAGTAGGTGCAGTTTGCATGAAGGGTTTGTCCTCCCGATGACTGCTTTGCAGATACCCTTTATGTTCCCAATTTGAACATCTTTACCATTGTGATCATTGCTGTCTTCTTATATGTGCTGCCAATCTGCTGTATGGTGTTTATTAATCTTGTTTATCTGTATCTATTGCTATCCAGTCTCCCAATCTTTATGTACCCAATTCTGAACATCTTTACCATTGTGATCATTGCTGTCTTATATGTGCTGGCAATCTGCTGTATGGTGTCTATTAATCTTGTTAAATTACCAATCAAGCTGTCAATGTAATCAATCAGAGCTTTAATATAAAAATGTGCTTTAATTTACTTACAAAGCTCTCTCATCTCATTTTTCTCTTGCAATGTATTTGTTATCATTTATCAATTCTGATAGAAATTACCTACTTAAAATTATCTGTTAGATGAAGGACCTGCCCGAAACGCTGTGCGTACTAGTGGCTTTACAAGATTGTAAATACTGTCCTATTCAATGTATTTTCACAAACCCAATGTACCTTCTTGTATATAAATAAATAAATAAATAAATAAATAAATAAATAAATAAATAAATAAATAAATAAAATAAGTACCCTTGACCACCAGCTGTTGTTGTTGTGGCCGCGGCACCTGACACGCTTCTGCTCCTGGGTATCGCTGCCATTTTCTATGGTAAGCAGCGTGCTGCTTCAATAAAATCACATTTACAGTAGAAAATGTATATGTTTATCTCTCATAATGTTGGCAGTCCTCCTGCTTACCCATAATATTACGCTTCTTCCCTCACACCTCCCGGGCAAGTTAAACGGGGTTTGTGACGCTCTTTCCCGGTTGCAGGTACTGCCGCCCTCGCTCCTGCGAGACACAGGACTCGCAGAGAAGCCAACTGCCGTCCCGCAGCACCTTCTGCCCTGCAACTTCACCCTGAAACTGTAAGGACGCTGCTCTACTCCCTGCAGCCAGCGACCCGGTGCACGTACCAACTTAAGTGGGCGGAGTACGTGGCGTACATGTCGGCCGACAGGAGATGGGAGCGTCCCTTCGAGGCCTTGTCCTCGACACTGGCGAATTTCCTGCAGTCGCTGCTGTCCCGGGGCTTGGCTTTCCGCTCTCAGCGCTTACCTCGCGGCAATCGCCTTCATGTCCAAGCTGCATGGTAGGGAGGACCCTACTCGCCACTTCCAGGTCACACAACTGCTTAAGGGAGCACGCAATAAGGCTCATAGGCTCCCCGCACGACGATTGCCCGTGACCAGACGTCTGCTGCATCGACTACTGGGGGCCCTGCGAGGCGTCTGCTGCTCGTCTTACGAGACGGCCGCCGTGACCAGACGTCTGCTGCATCGACTACTGGGGGCCCTGCGAGGCGTCTGCTGCTCGTCTTACGAGACGGCTGCCGTGACCAGACGTCTGCTGCATCGACTACTGGGGGCCCTGCGAGGCGTCTGCTGCTCGTCTTACGAGACGGCCGCCGTGACCAGACGTCTGCTGCATCGACTACTGGGGGCCCTGCGAGGCGTCTGCTGCTCGTCTTACGAGACGGCCGCCGTGACCAGACGTCTGCTGCATCGACTACTGGGGGCCCTGCGAGGCGTCTGCTGCTCGTCTTACGAGACGGCTGCCGTGACCAGACGTCTGCTGCATCGACGACTACTGGGGGCCCTGCGAGGCGGCTGCTGCTCATCTTACGAGACGGCCGCCGTGACCAAACGTCTGCTGCATCGAGTACTGGGGGCCCTGCGAGGCGTCTGCTGCTCATCTTACGAGAAGACCTGCTACCTAGCGCTCTTCTCCCTCGCCTTCTACGCCTGCCTCCGGCCAGGGGAGGTGACCTAAGCGGGGAAGGGGCAACACACGCTACGCTTGGAGCAGATAACTTTATCGCGGAAGGGGATCGACATCGCGTTTGCCTCCTACAAGCACAGTGCAGGTCGTACCCCCACCTTAAACCTGAGAGCAGATCCCTACAGCAAGTACTGCCCGGTCCGTGCCTTCGTGAACTACATAGGACGGCGGGGCATGGAACCAGGACCTATATTCCTAGATGAAATGGGCGCCCCGGTCACCAGACAAGATTTCACAAGGGTGCTCCGTGTCGCCGTTCGAGCACTAAGACTGCCTCCCAATGATTATGCACCTCACTCTTTCAGAATTGGCAGGGCCACGCAGATGTCCAAGGATGGCCTTGCGGTGGCAGCAATCAGAGCAGTCAGCAGGTGGAACAGTGATGCGTTCCACTCTTACGTCAGGCAAGACGTCATTCCACTACCTAGATAAGTTTTTCTGCGGCCAGCGGGCACCTCGCCCTCCGGGGGTGGGGGACCGGCTGCGCTGGCCTGCGGAGTGGGGGTGCTGCGCCGGATCCCCAAGTCTAGGGCTGCCCGCAGCTACTTACCATATGTCAAGTGCACACTTGTAGTGCAAGTAGGGGGTTGCAGACTTTACAAGTAACCTAGGAACTAGCATATCATTACCCCTGGAAATTCTTTCTATCTTTTCAGCCTTCTGTGTATACAGAATATATTTTTGTACATACTGTACTGGCTGTGCAACTCAATTTATAAATCTGGTGTTGTCTTTAATTATAGCATTAAGCTGGTTGTGAGTACTGCACCATTGCTTTGGGTACTTATTTCTTTAGTAACTTGCTTGGCTAACTGGCACTAGGCCTGTTAATATTGTGCTACGACCTATTTCCCTAGCTGCATATTTGCAGTACTGGCATTCCAATCAGTCATGTTATACGACAGCATTTATATTGTGGTACAGCTGTTATCTTTATACTTTATACAATAAAATAGGTACCCCCCATCCTGGCTTGTGTTTTTCTCCCCGATCAGAAATGTTGCTATTCTGATCGGGGAGACCACTGCCGTTGCCAACAACAGGACACGTAGCGTCACTACCACTACCGTTGTTAACAACAGGACACGTAGCGTCACTACCACTACCGTTGTCAACAACAGGACACGTAGCGTCACTACCACTACCGTTGTTAACAACAGGACACGTAGCGTCACTACCACTACCGTTGTCAACAACAGGACACGTAGCGTCACTACCACTACCGTTGTCAACAACAGGACACGTAGCGTCACTACCACTACCGTTGTCAACAACAGGACATGTAGCGTCACTACCACTCCCGTTGTCAACAACAGGACACATAGCGTCATTATCACTCCCATTGTCAACAACGGGAGTGATAGTGACGCTACGTAATCTGTTGTTGATGCCAGAAATAGTGTAAGGGAGGTTACCCATGATCAAGGGTGGAAGACAGCTGATAGAAAGTTTAAGCTAAAAGCGAAGCACTACCTAATAAATTCTCTGTAAACTACCTTACCCCTATATTGTCAACCCATGTCTGTTTTTTTTAAACAACGCTGTTTGTCGACCTAATTGTATTTGTGCTGCTTTTTCTGCCATGTTCCCCCCTTTTTTATTTTTATTTTTAATTGTTCTCAACACATTTTATACTTTAATCTCAATTAGTATTAAGTTTTAGTCTTTAATGTTTTTCCTGCCCGAAACGCTTTGCGTAATAGTGGCTTTAGGCATTGTATGTACTAGCTCTATCTATAATTCTATCAATTTTTGTAAAACCTCTTGTATGTATGTATCTTACCTGAATAAACATTTATTTATTTATAAAGAGCAACATATGTTCAGGGAATTTGATAAAGCCTATTGACTTTACCTTGCGCTGCAGGTGAGGTCTATGTAAGGTGCCACACACTGTAGGTGATGTGAATTCAAATAGCTTCTTTCTCGTATTCTAAGTAATGCTGATTGACCTCGCTGTCTGCACTGAAAATATTCAGCTTACCAATCAGTAATGGCCTGGTTGAACGGGTATTTTCAAGAGTAACATTTATGAAAACTAAACTGAGAAATCGAATGAGACTTGGGCTTTCGACATCAATCTTGAGAATCAAGACATATCTTGAAGAAAACGGAACTGGTTGCTCAACATTTGAACCACCCATGTTTAGTTTAGTTCATTTATTATGCACCCCATACCCGTCATGTGAGCGATAATGGAAAGGGTTACAGACATAATGGGCTCAGGGACTGAACCCCACAATTCATTTAACTAAGCAAGTTACAATCTTGATGAGCTAGTTACAAAATTCCATATTCGTCATCACATCATTAATGGGTTTTGGGTAGTAGAACCCCAAGCACAGATACCATAATTGAGGTAAGGATAGATGAGAGAGTAACAGAGCGTTACAAGGGCAAGGCGAGGTACATAAATAGTCACTGCTTTTCAACAAAGCGGTGGAGTTCTGTGGGGAAGAAAATTTATTACCGCGATTCGGGGTCTAACCGACTAAGTAGCGTGCGCACGTCGAGCAGGGTACTTAAAAGCGCGCGCACGGGCTCGGCGACCTCTTGCCCGCCTCCTCCTCGCCAGATGCACTACAAACGCTAAAGCAGTTTGCTGGGGACACTTGTTCCATCTTGCAACGAATTTGTTACCTTGGGGGTGCTCCGACGAAACCCCCAAAGTGACAAGCCAGGAATACCAAGAATTAGAATTACCGTAAATTCAATCATGCAACTTTCAATTAGAGATGTCTCTTCACTGTATTTGATTTAATACATTATCAAGCTCAACGCCTTAAGCCATTACCATTGTGTTCATTGCTGTCTTATATGTGCTGGCAATCTGCTGTATGGTGTCTATTAATCTTGTTAATTACCAATCAAGCTGTTCAATGTAATCAATTAGAGCTTTAATATAACAATGTGCTTTAATATAACAATGTGCTTTAATATACTTACTGTGGTGTCTGTGTGTAGCTGAGATAGTCTTGGTAGTAAGGTTGATGTAAAGTCATTCCTGGTTACTGACTTTAATACTTAACAGACGATTACATGATAGAGTAGCTCCCAAGCTTGGCAGGCGTCCTGTGTGCTGTTTTTTACCTTCTCTTCTAGTGGCGTCCAGCCGCCGCACATAGAAAACGGATGGTACCATTTTCTGTGAACATGACATCCCTCCTTTTCTTTAAAAAGAATGAATACAGGATGTCTACCATGCTTGTAGCACAAAGCAAAGTTATTGACACAAAGTAAGTTATTAACATATCAAGAGATATTGCATACATTTAACATTAATTAAACACACAAAGAATTTAAACAATCTTTACCACAAAGGATTTCAATGTTAAAAATACATATGCAATGTTAAACAAACATGAAAGAAACTGTAATACAAAGTTACAAAATATTGAATGAGAGATCTGCATTATTCAAACAATATTAAATTTAGTTAGCATAACAAGTAAATACTTTGCATTACATAGGAACACAATTAATCATCATATCGTGTAGGGCGTTTAACATGACGTTTAGGACGAGAGTCCTTAAGTACAAGAATATCCCTCGATGAATTGTTTATCGAGTTATAACTCATTTTTTCTTTTTCTTTTGCACGACTTTGCACTTCATCATTTTCTACACTATTTGGAATCACTTTGAAATAAGCCATATTACGTGTTATACTATGATCTCTATTACTCGCTGTTACCATAGTTCCTTTCACACTAATCACTTTATATGGTTTTGTATCATACGGCATATCTAGCTTTCCCTCTTTTTTCTTTTTAACGAGAACAGTATCTCCAACCTTTATGAATTGTTCCTTTGCACGTTGATCATGAGCAATTTTCATTTTGCCCTTGGCTAGTGCATCCTTCTGAGCGAGACGTTTATCCGTTACCTTGGCTGGCATGACAGGTAGTGCGATTCTCATAGGACGTCCAAATAAAAGTTCGCCAGGCGACTTGCCCAGTGTTCCATGCGGTGTTGCACGGTAGTTCCTGAGAAAAGCATACATAGCTTGTTTCCAGGATCGTCCTTCGGCATGAGCACAGCGTACAGCTTTCATGAGAGGTTGCATGAATCTCTCTACTTCTCCATTTGCTTGAGGATGTAGTGGCATCACACGGCGGTGTTTGAATCCAATATGCTCAGCAAAGTTGACAAAGTCTTGTCCATTAAATGGCGGTCCATTGTCCGTCTTGACAACTTCAGGAATGCCAAAGTTTGAAAAGATCTTGTCGAGCTTCGGGATGACAGCCTTTGCAGATGTGGAAGTGATGATTTCTACTTCTGGATAACGTGAGTGATCATCAATGACTACCATCAAGTACTCTCCAGTTGGTAGCGGTCCACAGAAATCCATCGATACTTCCATCCATGGTGCAGCAGGTAGTGGTGAAGGTTGTAGAGGTGTTGGTCTTGAAGTATCCACTGCAGCTTGGCAAGGGACACAGGCATCATGCATGTCCTTAGCTTGACGATCAATGCCAGGAAACCACACCTTTTCTCGTAGCAGCTGTTTGGTCCTTACAAGACCTTGGTGTCCTTGATGTGCAAGCTTCAGAGCACGTTGCTGGAGAACAGCTGGAATGACGATACGAGTACCTCGCAGCACGGTGTCGCGTTGTTGCGTAACACTTAATTCTGTCTGGATGCGTTCAAGTGCTTTGAATGCATCTTGGTCAACTCCTGAGGGTGGGATGCGTGGAAACTTTTTCTTAGTCAATGCATCCACTGTTGCTTGCAGAGTTGGGTCCTCTAGGGTTGCAGTACGGATTTCATCAAGAGTGAGAGCCTTAGGGACTGCATCACAGGTTACAGAGTGTACATATTCCTCGGCAACTTGCTGATGCTTGGTGATGGTGAAACTGTTGGCAGGATGTCGACTGATGTAATCAGCGGGATTGCCTGCACCTGGCTTGTATTTCACCGTAAAGTTGTATGGTTGCAGACGAAGAGCCCATCTCTCAATGCGAGCTGGTGGTTTGGACTTTGGATTATTGAAGATGGTCTCCAACGGTTTGTGGTCAGTGACTATCGTGGTAAAGGGTGCACCAAGCAGATACACATTGAAGTGTTCACAGCCCCATACAAGAGCAAGAGCTTCCTTCTCTGTCTGACTGTATCGTTGCTCAACATCTGTGAGAGAACGGCTGGCGTAGGCAATTACTACTCTTGAATCTGGTTGACCAGGTTTGTGTTGGGCTAACACAGCACCTAAACCAACAGGACTAGCATCCACCGTTAACTCAGTGTCCATTGATGGATCAAAGTATGCAGCAGTCGCATTTTCTACTAGTGCATCTTTCACAGCATCAAATGCATTTTGCTCGACATCGCTCCAGTACCATGATGCATTTTTCTTCAGGAGCTCACGTAGAGGCTTCGTAATGGTAGCAAAATCTGGAATGAAGCGAGAACAGTAGTTTGCCATTCCCAGAAAACTATGTACTTCAGTGGATGTTGAAGGAGGTGCAGCATTCTTGATATCTGCAACTTTCTTAGGATCTGGAGACAGACCTTTGTCACTAAGTACATGTCCAAAGAATTCAATTTTATGTTGATTGAACTCACACTTTGCTCGGCTTAGCGTCAAATTCTTTTCTCGTAAGCGTTGCAATGTTGCACGAAGAGCTTTGTCGTGTTCAGCTTGGGTACGGCCATAAACAATGATGTCATCAGACATGTTGTCAGCATTAGGTATATCTTGCAATACCTGGCTGATGATGTGCTGGAATACTTCAGCAGCACTGTTAATACCAAAACTCAGGCGCTTGTACCTATACAGACCTCGATGTGTCGTAAACGTTGTGATGAATCGACTCTCATCATCAAGTTCAAGCTGATGATAGCCCTTGTTTAAATCTAACTTGCTGAATACAGTTGCACCATTCAAGCGGTATATCATATCATCTACAGTGGGTGTAGGATGGCGTTCACGCATTATTGCCTTGTTGGGAACACGCATGTCTACACAAATGCGTATCTCATCTGGATTCTTCGGCTTTGGTGGAGTGACAATTGGGCTTACCCATGGTGTTGGGCCTGTTACCGGTTCAATGATATCTAGTTCTATCAGCCTATCCAGTTCGGCATCGACTTTCTTGCGAGTATGGAATGGTTGTCGGCGATGTGGTTGGGCAACTGGAATTACATCTGGGTTGATATGCAGATGTACCTTGCTATCAGTATAACAACCTATGGATTTAAACCGATCAGAAAATTCAGCAACAATAGCATCAACATTGTTTGCAGATTCCACTGCTACAGCATTAGAAAGCTGAAGTAGCCCCAATTTGGTTGAAGTCTTGTAACTGAGTAAAGACTCCTTTGCATTCCTAACAACATGGAATGTAGTAATGAGCATTGCATTCTTTGACTTAATCTCTGCAGTGAAAGTTCCAATCACTGGTAAGGCTACCTTTGAAGCATAGGCAGTGGCTTTGCCATTATAGTTTTCAAGCTTTGGGAATTGTTTTTTAAATTTTTCATAGTAGTGGCACTCAGCAATGGTGTCAATGTTTGATCCAGTGTCAATGAGAATTTTGAGACAAATGCCAGCAATGTATACTATAGTCTCTGGGTTTTTGGAAGATCATTCCATTCTGTGATTGCTTGTACTCCATAAATATAATCACATTCACTGTCATCTGAGACTGGTTGTAATGAAATGTTGTCTTGTATATTATTAACATTCTTGATTTGAGGTGCAATATTGTGTTTGCCACCTCGACTCCTATGACTTGATCCTCGTACATTGCTTTTATTTATTGATTGTGGTTTCTTTAGTGCGGAACGACACATAGCACCAAAATGACCTAGTTTTCTACACTCATAGCACTTCTTACCTTGTGCAGGACAAACATTATCTTGGTGTGGGTAGTCTCCTCCACAATTGTAACATTTATTATTGACAACCTCTGATGTGAGTCGTTGTGACTGCTTGAGTCTTGTTCCATGACTCCAGTTGTGATGTGGTTCTCGGCTCAATTTAATGTTAGGTTTGGCATGATATCTTCTATGATCATGGTGTACTCCCTGAACCTTACACCTTCATGACTGTTAGTAACAGTGGCAGAACCGTTGTTGGCACTGCACTCCATGGCACGAGCATCACGTGCAGCATCTTCCATTCGACGAGCCATATCCAGTATCTTGGTAAGAGAACTTTCATCATCAACAAGTTCTAGAGCTCTTCGACGAAGACGTGTAGATGTGCATGTTTCAATTATTTGCTGTTTGATTTCCTTGTCAACATCAGCAAACTCACAATGGGTTGCTAAACCCTGCAGACGTGTATGGTATTGATCAACAGTTTCATTAGAGAGTTGTTTTGCTCTCCTGAAATGCATAATTTCCATAGCAGTATTTTGCCTTGGTTTGAAATGCTCAGTTAATTTGGCCTTGGCAGTGTCATAATCTTTAGCACCACCAGTATCTTTCAGTGTATCAAAGATATCACAAACTCTATCACCTGCATAGTGAAGCAGAAAGGCACGCTTTCTTTCAGCACTTTTGATATCAGAAACTATCAACAAATTTTCAAACCTTTTAAGCCATTTGACCCACCTCTGTGACAGGTTTGTCTGGTCACAGTCAGGATCAAATGCAGGAAACTGAGGTATATTTGCCATTTTTACTGAATAAATTAAACTTATCACTTAAAATGTTCCTCAGAATATATAACACTTACTGCACTGTATATGTTATTTAAGAATTCACTGTAATTACTTTAATTTTGCAAAGCACACAAGCATTTTAATGCAAAAGTTCACAACAGTGCACAACACAGCAGCAACTGACTTCTTACCTAGCCCTTGTACATGTGTTGTTCCTACTCACAGCAACACAGCAGTTAGCAGTGGTACAGCATTGTCAGCAGTTGGTACAGCAGTAGCAGCAGTTGGTACAGCAGTAGGAGCAGTAGGCAGCAGTGGCAGCAGTAGGCAGCAGTTGGCATGCAGTAGGCAGCACGTTGGCACAGTAGGTCAAGCAGTTGGCAGCAGTGGCAGCAAGGCACAGTTGGTTCACAGCGTGAAGAATTTTGTAGCACGGAGCGTCGATTTCGTACCCAAACACATCAGGTTTTGTACACTGGCATCAAAGCGTCGTTTGCGACTACACAGCGTCGGCAGATATCTCTATTCACAGCTTGTCAGCACGGCTTGGGTAGCATACAGCATGAGCACAGCACACATTGGCACACACAAGGCCAACGGCCACAGCACAGCCAGCACACGTCAGACAGCACAGCAACGTCGCACAAAGCATGGGGTATGGTGCTT
>WNGS01057055.1:0-12607 GCA_020271785.1 Procambarus virginalis
TTCTTGGTGTTATGTAGCCAGCTATGTGTCTAACCGGAGAACGCGGGCGACGCAACAGTCAGCGCTGGTTTTGCATTCCGGTATCCTCACTGGTGCCTCCAAACAATGAGGTGTTTGACCTAAAACGACATAATGCACCCCGCAAAGTCAGAACACCCATCCTCAGTCGGGCGCACTCACGGCGGGGAATGGTTCCGTACCTCCAGGCTGCTACTAGTCCTTCTTGCCGGTCTCGCTCCATGGTCACCTACGGCGGAGTACGGCGCCCTGGTTACCATTACGACATACTTGCTCGGGGGAAGGAGGGTCCGACGTCACGTCATGCGTCTCTTGTGGACTTCTTGCATTGTCCATTCCGGACCCCCTCGCATCTCATAAGGCACTTTGTTTGCATTCCCTGGCTGTTCTCCCCTCTTCATTCACTTGGCCTACTCGTTGCTGGCCCGCGGACATTTGCACCATATAATAATAAATTTGTACGTCAATGCTAGATTTTGATGCAAAATCTTAGGATATCCCATGAGTACAAGCTGTCAAGGTGAAGGTTGTGGCCCGGTCAGGGTGCCCGGTAAGGCGGGAGAGCGGAAGTAATTATTGTTAAGGTTGTCACCAGTAGTTAATGTGTACCTATATCCGGTTTAGAGCTATTATCTACTACGTTAAACGGAAGCGCAACACAATAAGTCACAGTCCCAATGCACACTCAGCGGACTTTCCTTTTTTCCGGGCTCCGCTTTTAATACCGCTGTAGTCTCTCCTACATCCGGATTAACCTTCAGATCAGAAGCCCTGTATTTAAATCCAGTAAAAGCTTCCTACTTTTATCTCCTCGCCGACCTTAATCCCTTATCTCCTCGCCGACCTTAATCCCTTATCTCCTCGCCAACCTTAATCCCTTATCTCCTCACCACTTAATTAACTCTCACTTCAAACTGTACACTGAGGGCAACCGGTGAACGACACAGAGGGCTTCTTTATTGTTCTTGACTGACCCTCTCTATGCAGAAAGTAGTTTTCAACTTCGTACAGTAGTTGGTATCTCATCAATGCCAATTCTAATTTAGCTGGGATCGTTTTAAATGGCAGCCTAGCTGCTGGTGGAAAGCGTAAGATATCAAAGCAAGTGCAGACGAGGATTCAAAATAACGTTGACCAAAATGCAGAAGTATGTTGATCAAACCAGACACTAGAAGTGAAGGGACGACGACGTTTCTGGTCCGTCCTGGACCATTCTCAAGTTGATTGTGAAATCGACGATATCAGCAAGAGGTCATGGACCCCGCTATCATATTATCTATTTACAAGCATGAAAGCATTCATTAACAATATTGTTATTTATGACATTCACATTGCAGTGAATCTCATTAAAATGTCGACGTCACTCACTTATGCGGACATCTGAAGATATTCGTCTTATTTCCCCACAATATTTTTTGTATTGACTCCTTTTCTTCGGCGCAGCGTTCAGCGCGGAGCTGCAGACGGATATGACGGATCTGACGGCTGACCTGGAGTCGTCTGGGATCCCAACCCTGGATACCGCAGCTACGTCATGAAGGTCTCTTCCCCGGCGTTACCGACACCCCATCCTCACGACCCCAAGGTAAGACGACCCCAGGTAAGGACGACCCCAAGGTAAGCACGACCCCAATGTAAGGACGACCCAAGGTAACACGCCTCTCGCCTTTGGTTCTCGATGGAAGGCAGCAGAAAATATCATCTTTTTTCTCAGGAATTTGTGTCCATAGGCTAGCCTAGTGCGTTAGGCGGAGAGTGATGAGGCAGGGACTTTATAAATATTTTCAGGGTAAGTGGTGAAATGGTGGTCTATATATCCTCATAATGCACCCAGAGTTTGCTGTGTAGCTACTGATCTGGAGTGACTTACCACCTGTGTGATGGATTTTAAATCACGTAGCTAGTTCTTGACACACACTGTATCCCCTTCATATAGTCTAGGGCAGCTATTTTTGACACACACTGTATCCCTTCATATAGTCTAAGGGAGCGAGTTCTTGACACCACTGTACTACCCTCATATAGTCTAGGTCAGCTGCCAAATGCAGTATGTACCTAATTTGTTATCTAAAAAATAAAAATACAAAAAAAAGTGTGGTCATCTACCTCTGCTATTGTATATAAAAAATGGAAATCGTGAATAAATTATGAGTGGGGCCACCTGCCATTAGAGACATTGAGTGGTTTTAAACAGTCATTGGGAATATGTCACATGGAAGTAATGGGCGGTGGGTGAGCTGACAGCTTAAATGGTGATGAAACTCGAAAACCCGTGTTTATTATACGAGCGGTTAATTGGCCAGTGTGGCCCTCACCATTTAACATTAGGGGTTGACCTGTGCAGGAGGTTAAATAGTGGTGATGGGCAGCACGTCCCGTCCCACTGATTGTCACAGTTGGGGGAAATGTTAGTGATAATTCAGTGAGTGCTGGTGATGGTTTACGGTGGTGGTTATTCACGAGTTTGTGTAATGACTATCCCTCGTTCATTTGTGGTGTGCTGTGGTTGGAACGTCCACCCCCATCACCAACCCCCCCTCCACCCAACCCACCACAACCCCACCACCCCACAACCTCACCACCACCCACACAACCACCTCCCCCACAACCTTCACCCCCCACCACCCAGTCGTTACACCACCACTGAACTACTGCTACCACCTTAACAGTGTTACCAGTGGTTACTACGTGTGGTGGATGAGAGCCCCCACCTATGTGGTTGAGTGTGCTGGCTGGCGTGGTTTTGATGGATGATTGTGGGAGGGGGGGCGGTCAAGGGGCGCGTGTGGGGGGGGGGAACTAGCTCTCCACGAATCACCAGACATCAATCATGTTGAAAATCCAGATTAAAACTGCGCCATTAGCCGTAAGCGGTGGATGATCGGTATGCATATTCATGGGGTGTGTGGGACCACTCGCGTGGCCGTGGAGACAAAGAAGGTGGAGACGGTGGTGGTGTTTGGGCTGTTGGGGATGCGGGTGTGAGGGGGGGGGGGAGATTGGCGTGGTGGGGGAGGGAGGGAAGGCACTGCAAGCATCTTGGTTAGTTGGTTGGACCAAAACCACACCTAGTTTGGTCACACGTCCCCTTTCACTTACATAGAAATAAAGTAAGGGACGACGACGTTTCGGTCCGTCCTGGACCATCCTCCAGGGAGTGTCCAGGACGGACCGAAACGTCGTTGTCCTCACTTCTAGTGTGTAGTTTGGTCAACCTATTCAGCCATGTGACTCCTCATCTGTATTGGTTAATTGTGACTACTAAACAAATCAACCCGCATTTATTCTCTGTTGAAACGGTAGCGAAATATACAATACCTATTTACAGAGCTGTTGTGGTGAGGTGATGGCATGGTCATCGTCTAACATAGGCTGTTTGATCTTAGACAATATTAAGTAGCAAAATGTATGCAAGTCCCTCACCTGTTTATGCATGTATATATTAATTTTTGGCTTATAACTGTGACCAACAAGACTTCCTTCACTAGCCCTGAGCCGGCAGGTGTTGGGGGAAGAGAATGTGTTGATATTGCTGGACAAGTCTTACTATTTGGTGGTCTGCTTTTGATAGTCCGAAATAGTCTTCCCTTACGCTGAGAGAAAGCTCTGCTACTGTCTCCTGTGTGTCTAAGTTTCATTCACCATGGTTCTTTACGGGCTATTCATTCCCGTGTCCACCTCTTGGGTGGCTTAATCACCATGGTCTTCCATGTCTTATGCTGAACATGCCCTCTTTATTGACATATTCCTGAGAATCTTCATATCCTATTACATTTCCTTTATTTTCATTCACTGGGCTCTAGGAGACTCGAACCTTGAAACCCCAGGCGTGTGAGACCGAAGCGTATCGACCGAGCTATTGAGTGGTATTAATAAGGAACGTTTCCAACTTCCCTTTATTCCCTCTCTCTCCTCAGCTCCTTTAGCCTTTTCTCGCAGTATGACAAGACTCCTTACATACTTCTAAACATTTTCTAGTTTGATTTCAGTATTAAGAAAAGGGGGGGGGATTATCAAGCTTGTGCGGCATACTTCAGAATGGGTGTAGTAGCAGGCACCATCAGTCTCAGAGACTTTGGAGTTGCGCTCTGATGTCGGCCTGCTCTGGAGTGGCCTCACCAGGGCGCAAAGCCAGGTAGGTTGATATGGAGGAGAAGTGTTACCAGCAGCAGGTCCTCCCTCTCCACGCGCTGAAGTCTCCAATGAAAGGCATAGCCAATACGATTGGCGAATACAGTAGAACAGCATAGCAGTAGAACACATCTGGTCATGGCGATAGCTAGTTTATCATCTGACAATGAGAGGTCACACCTATTGTTGCTAACTGGACATGACAGGTCAGCTCAAGAGTGTAGGAGATTATGATGTTGTCAGATTTGTTGCGGCCTTGCTAATTTACTTTGAGATTAGCAGTCAACACCAGAAGATAGCATAGGACCTCACAATAGTGAGGTCCTAGCTACTCTCTCTCTCTCCCTCCTATATCCTCCCATCTCTCTCAACACACACAACTTCTTCTTCTTAACCATCTCTATCATTTTATATCTCGATCTAGATTAATAGCATAGGACCTCACTATTGTGAGGTCCTATGCTATCTTCTGGTGTTGACTGCTAATCTCAAGTAAATTAGCAAGGCCGCAACAAATCTGACAACATCATAATCTCCTACACTCTTGAGCGACCTGTTCATGTCCAGTTAGCAACAATAGGTGTGACCTCTCATTGTCAGATGATAAACTAGCTATCGCCATGACCAGATGTGTTCTACTGCTATTGCTGTTCTACTGTATTCGCCAATCGTATTGGCGTATGCCTTTCACATTGGAGACTTTCAGCGCCGTGGAGAGGGAGGACCTGCTGCCTGGGTAACAGCTTCTCCTCCATATCAACCTACCCTGGCTTTGCGCCCTGGTGAGGCCACTCCAGAGCAGGCCGACATCAGAGCGCAACTCCATAGTCTACTGAGACTGATGGCTGCCTGCTACTACACCCATTCTGAAGTATGCCGCACAAGCATTGATAATCCCCCCCCCCTTTCTTCCTTAATAACTGAAATCCAAACTAGAAAAATGTTTAGAAGTATGTAAGGAGTCTTGTCATAACTGCGAGAAAAGGCTAAAGGAGCTGAGGAGAGAGAGGGAATAAAGGGAAGTTGGAAACGTTCCTTATTAATACCACTCAATAGCTCGGTCGATAGCGCTTCGGTCTCACACGCCTGGGGTTCAAGGTTCGAGTCTCCTAGAGCCCAAGTGAATGAAAATAAAGGAAATGTAATAGGATATGAAGATTCTCAGGAATAATGTCAATAAAGAGGGCATGTTCAGCATAAGACATGGAAGGACCATGGTGATTAAGCCACCCAAGAGGTGGCACGGGCATGAATAGCCCGTAAAGAACCATGGTGAATGAAACTTAAGACACACAGGAGACAGTAGCACGAGCTTTCTCTCAGCGTAAGGGAAGAACTATTTCGGGACTATCAAAGCAGACCACCAAATAGTAAGGAATTGTCCAGCAATATCAACACATTCTCTTCCCCCAACACCTGCCGGCTCAGGGCTAGTGAAGGAAGTCTTCGTTGGTTCACAGTTATAAGCCAAAAATTAATATATACATGCATAAACAGGTGAGGGACTTGCATACATTTGCTACTTAATATTGTCTAAGATCAAACAGCCCATGTTAGACGATGACCATGCCATCACCTCACCACAACAGCTCTGTAAATAGGTATTGTATATTTCGCTACCGTTCAAGCCAGAGAATAAATGCGGGTTGATTTGTTTAGTAGTCACAATTAACCAATGCAGATGAGGAGTCACAATGGCTGAAATATGTTGACCAAACTACACACTAGAAAGTGAAGGACAACGACGTTTCGGTCCGTCCTGGACCATTCCCTGGAGAATGGTCCAGGACGGACCGAAACGTCGTCGTCCCTTACTTTATTTCTAGTAAAGTGAAGGCACGTGTTGACCAAACTAGGTGTGGTTTGGTCAACACAACTAACCAATGGCTTGCAGTGGCTTCTCTCCCATCCACCACCACGTTCTCAATCTTTCCCTCTCTCCCCCCCTCATCACCCTCATCCCCATTACAGCCCAAACACCCATTCCACCGTTCTCCACCTTCTTTGTCTCCACGCCACGCGAGGTCCCACACACCCCATGAATATGCATACCGATCATCCACCGCTTACGGCTAATGGCGCAGTTTTAATCTGGATTTCAACATGATTGATGTGCTGGTGATTCGTGGAGAGCCTAGTTCCCCCCCCCCACACTGCCCCCTTGACCGCCCCCCCTCCCACAATCATCCATCAAAACCACGCCAGCCAGCACACTCAACCCATAGGTGGGGGGGCTATCTCACCACCACGTAGTAACCACTGGTAACACTGTTAAGGTGGTAGCAGTAGTTCAGTGGTTGTAACGACTGTGGTGGTGGGGGTGAAGGTTGTGGGGGAGGTGGTTGTGGGGGTGGTGGAGGTTGTGGGGGGTGGTGGAGGTTGTGGATTGGGTGGAGGGGGGGTTGGTGATGGGGGTGGACGTCATAACAAACAGCACACCACAAATGAACGAGGGATAGTCATTACACAAACTCGTGAATCACCACCACCGTAAACCATCACCAGCACTCACTGAATTATCACTAACATTTCCCCCAACTGTGACAATCAGTGGGACGGGACGTGCTGCCCATCACCACTATTTAACCTCCTGCACAGGTCAACCCCTAATGTTAAATGGTGAGGGCCACACTGGCCAAATTACCGCTCGTATAAATAACACGGGGTTTTCGAGTTTCATCACCATTTAAGCTGTCAGTCACCCACCGCCCAGTTACTTCCATGTGAATATTCCCAATGACTGTTAAACCACTCAATGTCTCTAATGGCAGGTGGCCCACTCATAATTTATTCACGATTCATTTTTATATACAATATGCAGAGGTAGATGAGCCACATTTTTTTTGTATTTTTATTTTTAGAATTAACACATTTAGGTACATCTGCATTTGTGCAGCTGCCCTAGACTATATGAAGGGTAGTACAGTGTGTGTCAAGAACTAGCTGCCCTAGACTATATGAAGGGAGTACAGTGTGTGTCAAGAACTAGCTGCCCTAGACTATATGAAGGGGAGTACAGTGTGTGTCAAGAACTAGCTACGTGATTTTAAACATGCCCATCACACAGGATGGTTAAGTCACTCAGGATCAGTAGCCTACACTAGCAAACTCTGGGTGCATTATGAGGATATCCTCAAGACACCATTTCACCACTTATACCTGAAATATATTTAATAAAGGCCCCTTTGCCTCATCACTCTCCCGCCTCTACGCACTAGGCCTATGGACACTAACATTCCTGAGAAAAAAGATGATATTTTCTGCTGCCTTCCATCGAGAACCAAGAGGCGAGAGCGTGCTTACCTTGGGGTCGTCCTTACCTTGGGGGTCGTGCTTACCTTGGGGTCGTCCTTACCTTGGGGGTCGTGCTTACCTTGGGGTCGTTGAGGATGGGGTGGTCGGTAACGCCGGGGAAGAAGACCTTCATGACGTAGCTGCGGTGATCCAGGGTTGGGATCCCAGACGACTCCAGGTCAGCCGTCAGATCCATATCCGTCTGCAGCTCCGCGAACGCTGCCGCCGAAGAAAAGGAGTCAAGTTACAAAAAATATTGTGGGGAAATAAGACGAATATCTTCAGATGTACTGCACCAGTGAGTGACGTCGACATTTAATGAGATTCACTGCAACTGTGAATGTTCATATAATACAAATTGTTAATGAATGCCTTCTCATGCTGTTAAATAGAATAATATGATAGCGGGGTCCATGACCTCTTGCTTTGATATCGTCGATTTCACAATCAACTTGAGAATGGTCCAGGACGGACAGAAACGTCGTCGTCCCTTCACTTTCTAGTGTCTGGTTTGATCAACATACTTCTGCATTTTGGTCAACGTTATTTTGACTCCTCGTCTGCACTTGCTTTGATATCTTACGCTTTCCAACCAGCCAGCTTAGGCTGCATTTAAACGATCCCAGCTACCTTACGAATTGGCATTGATGAGATCCCAACTACTGTACGAAGCTTGAAAACTACCTTCGTCCTAGAGAGGGTCAGTCAAGAACAATCAAAGAAGCCCTCTGTGTCGTTCACCGAGTTTGCCGTCAGTGTACAGGTTGAAGTGAGAGATTAATTACGTGAGTGAGGAGATAAGGGATTAGGTTGGCGAGGAGATAGGGATTAAGGTCGGCGAGGAGATAAGGGATTAAGGTCGGCGAGGAGATAAGGGATTAAGGTCGGTGAGGAGAAGGGATTAAGGCGAGTCAGATGTGGCATTGGGATGTGTTTTTGTGCGCCTTTCCTGTTTAAAGTATATATTAAACTATATGTACAATACGTCTATATTACAAAATACTCTCGTTCTCCCGTACCTTGGCCCTGAACCACACACCCTTCACCCTTGAAGCTTCAGTCTCTACGAGCACTGCTATTTGAGTACAAATTAAAAGGCAAATTGTAACGAGGAAGAGGGAGGAAAAGGAAGAGGAGAGGAGTGAGAGAGGGAGAGTTTGAGGGGAGGGAGTGAGAGGGGGGAGAGTTTGAGGGGAGGGAGTGAGAGAGGGGAGAGTTTGAGGGGAGGGAGAGAGAGAGGGCAGGCTAGTTAGTTTGTAACAATAAAAACAATTTAATGAATCACAATATTGCATCATTTGTTGTTATGGCAGCGATAGGGATTGACGGAATTACCAATGCAGCCATTAACTTCACATCTAACGATTATATGTTATTAGCAACCCATCCATACCTCGGTATAACGGCAATATTTCTGGTACGATGGGTATATGTGACTAAAAACGGCAACACCTGACACAACGGCAGGACCTTACACCTGACACCAACGGCAGGACCTACTTTCATCTAGTGACTAACCCTGGACTATGCTCTCCTTCAGTTTCCAACAGGATATATATATAATGTGTATAGGGCCCTCTCGTAGGAAAGCCCTACGAGAGGCAAAATAAAAATAAACTCGCTGATAATGGGTTGAAGACACTCACCTTGTTTACACTCTGTTCGGACGTGACTCTCGAGGCTATCCATCTGGAGCTGCATGAGCTTGTACACTCTCTCCGCCTGTGACGACTTGCGGCGGTACACGGCCAGCACGACGAAGGACGCAAGCACCAGGAACAGCGCCCCGCCTGCTAGTCCGGCGATGCCCTCTGGGGTGGGGGAACCTTCGGTGTCGCTCGTAGCGTAGGACCCCCAGGGGAAAACGTAGGTACTGCCCCCACGTGCACCACCACCAGCGCAGCATCTCTGGGGTGGCTACGCCGCGCTCGTCCGTAGGGTCTGGCTGCACTTCGGGCGGCGTGCACACCAGTTGCGTCGCCGCCAGGAGGTGACGTTGCAGAGGGAGAGTCCGATAGACACGCGGACGTCACTCTCGTCCGCAGCGTCGTTGATATGCTCGCCCTCAATCACCAGCGTGTCGCCCTTGTAGAGCTTGACCCCGTGAGGGAAGGCGTAGTAGCGAGGATCCGTCATGTACGTCAAGCGGGATCTGACGTTCGGGAAATGTTTACGGAGGTGAAGCACGGACGCGACGCCGTCCATTACGAAGCCAACATCGACGGCTACTTCGTCGCCGTCGTGGTCTCGTCTTCGTGGAGATCTTTGGGCTTTGTGAGATCGTCTGCTGCGACTTCGACGACGGCGCCGTACAGTATCATGCGCCCCCAAGATGCCAGAACAGCGTCACGGTCCAAGGGTGGCGAGGGACACTCCATCTGATCCGGGCCAGGACACGGCAGGCGGACGAGTTGAGGACACGTTCGAAAAGATTGACAGTAATCCGTGGTGCCTGTATGGCATCCAGGTGTGTCCCGTGGACGGTAACGAGGCGGCCACCGCCCCACGGACTCTTCAGAGGCTTGAGTTCGAGCACTCTGGGATCCGGCGTGTATGTGAAGGGTGATGCTAGAGTTCGACGAGCACCGTCTACAGTCACCGCCAGAGTTCGCACGGCCCTAGCGACGTCCTCACTCTCCTTGCTGGCGTCTCCTGAAGCCGCCGCCGACGCCCTTGACGTGACGCACACCAGCCGGTGCGACGACGACTGCGTCTTGTTGACGACGCAGGGAAGGTCGTCGAGCTTGGCGGAAACGTGAGAACCGACGTTCAGGAAGCGGCCGCTGACGGAGAGGACAGTGCCTCCGGACACCGGCCCGTGTGACGGCCACACCCCCGTCACACTCACGTTCTGTAAACACAAACAAAAATAACATCACAACAATTATAATAATAAATAATAAACTGAGTAATAAACTGAGTAATAAACACGATCAATATTTTGATATTAGTTCATACTTGGGATTAATAAATTGAAGTAAAATGTATTTCGTAATGTGAATGGAATAAATTAAGTATTTTGTGTAATTACAAAATTGGAAACACACAAAATGGTGACTAAAAAATGCGACATTTAAGACACTCACTGTGTACGTGAACTTAACGGTGGACTGAGTGGTCCCGCAGGAGTGGTCACCCGGACTGGGAACTGCAACTCTGTGGAAGCAGGTAATCCGTGACGGTGCGGCGCGGGGCTGGTGCGGCACGTGATCCTCACCGACACGCGATAGTCATGCACGTGGCAAGGCACGTCCCCGATGAACACGTTCTCCTGCACGTCCTCCTCCCGGAGGCCCAGGTTGCTGCCCTCGATGGTGACTAAGGTGCCTCCCTCCAGCGGGCCTGCAAGAGGCTGAATCTGGAAGGAGAAAATTCCACTGTCAAATGTGTACGGCCTCAAGGAGCTACAATAAGCTTAACTCTAGTCGATATCCAGGCTTATCTGGTGATGATTGGTTAAGCTGTTGATTGACACGGCACGCAGGGCCACGCACCCACCACAGCCTGGCTGATCTGGCACAATCTTTTCAATTTGCAGCGCTCACACTTCAAGCTGCGCTACTCTGCCGGCAGAAGTTCATGGTGTGTCAAGCATGAATGTTCGCGTGTGGCTAGCATGATGGAAAGGGTGCGTGGGGGGGTAGAAACAACAGCTCTAGAGTCCCCACTGACATTATAAATGTTGCAACATATCTTACAGTTAACCCACACCCACACACACAGTAGATTTCATACATTCAAGTGTAGATATGATAGAGCCCAATGGCTCAGGAACCTGTTCACCAGTTGATTGACAGTTGAGAGGCGGGACTAAAGAGCCAGAGCTCAACCCCAGCAAGCACAACTAGGTGAGTGTACAAACACACACACACACACACACACACACACACTAAGCAGAAGTACAGAGATAGCTATATAAAATTATATGGAAAGGAGGGATAAGCATGAAGGATGTTATAGTAACAGCTATGAAACAAGGAAGCGAGAGATTCTCCACTTCCCAAACCTTCATTTCCTATCGATTCATTTTTCTTTATTTTGTCAATTATATCTTCTTATGCTCTTTTAACTCTTCTCTACCTTTCGCTTCTCACACTTCTGTTTCACTTCCCATTCCATTTTTTATTTTATTTGCTTTTTTATCCACTTTATCCCGTCCATTCCACTTCCTGTATTCCCCTTCCATTTCCTCCCTCCCTCCCCAGCTCAGAGTCCATCAGTCATGTGTTTGACAGTTAACATAAGAGCAGTAGATTGCTTCTTCCTACGTCATCGCCCGTGTGTCTGCCATCTGCTCCCCGATTGGCGGGCTAAAAAAACAAGGCGAGCCAATCAGCTTCACAAACCCTGCTATGCATCATCGTGTGCGCTCCTGACAAGAGCCTCATCATTGGTTGCACACAAAACAAATGGACCAATCACACGGGGCCTTCCATACGTCATCATCGGTATTCCTGTCAGCTGGCCTAGTTCCCGCGCGCCTGACATCTCGAAATATGATGGCGGGAAAGGGAATGGGGCGCCAGAAATGGGGTTTCTAGGGGGTGGAACAACGAGAGGTAATGATTGTGACACCCACGGCGCAAGAGAGGGGACATAATAATAAACAGAGAACACAGACCATAACGCAATCACCACGCGATGGGAGGGGAAACAATCGTCTAGAGAGAGGCGGGAGGTATTGTGAGGTACACGCCAAGGAAGATGAGCAACTCTAATGAACAAATCCACAAGGGCCGTGACGAGGGTTCGAACCTGCGTCCGAGAGGATCCCAGACGCTGCCTTAATCGACTGAGCTACGACATGGTCAAAGAATTGCAACCGGGAAATCATCTTGACCTACCACGGATCCTGCAATCTCTCCGAGACACAAACAGGTTTTTACACAATTCCACGGCCCGTGTAGATTTCTTCATTTGATGCATCACGCAATTGTGATTTCTGTATGTACATGAGACAATATCATAACTGATCCATCTTCGTCTTGGTAACGAGGATACAGTAAACTTGGCTTCATTGTCAAGCCTTAAGGCACAAGCTCTATAACCCAACAGAACCACAGCGCTCATCTTTAAGAAAGAACAGACTTAGTCTGTCTCTTATCCTTTCGTTATAAAAAGCGGACCATACAAATAGACAACTGCTCCCCGGCTCGTCGGAGCA
>WNGS01057073.1:0-15297 GCA_020271785.1 Procambarus virginalis
TTTGGTATAAAAATCCGTAATTCTAAACTGCGAATACGTGCAGAGAGGCAGAATTTGGCTCCAAAATATGACTCATAGTCGATCGAATTTGGAATGGTTAGTGATATTTTGAAAACGGCAGCGGAGGGGTTTTGGTCGAAATGTGATTCATCGCCGCTTCATTATTTGGCATATTTTCGATAATAAAATTCGAAATTTCAAACCGCGAATACGTGCAGAGAACCAGGAATTTGGCTCCAAATATGCTCAAGTGTCGAATTTGGAATGTTTGGGATATTTTGATAACCTGCAGGGGGGTTTGGGCAAAATGTGACCCATCGCCGCACTCAGTAATTGGCACATTTTCATGTATAAAAAGTCGTAATTTCAAGCTGCGAATACGTGCAGAGAACCAGAACTTGGTCTCCCAAAAAGTGGCTCAAGTGTCGAATTTGGGATGTTGTGATATATTTCAAACTGTAGGGAGGTTTGGGGAAAATGTGACCATATCGCCACTTTCAGTAATTGGCATATTTCGGGAAAAAAGTCGTAATTTCAAACTGACGAATACGTGCAGAGAGCCAGATTTTGGCTCCAAAATATGGTCTCAAGCGTCGAATTTGGGATGTTGGGAAAATTTGAAAACTGCAGAGGTGCTGTTTGGGAAAAATGTGAACCCATCCTCTGCTCTCAGAAATTTGGCATATTTTTTGGTATAAAGAGTCGCTAATTTCAACTTGCGAATGCGTGCAGAGAGCCAGAATTTGGCTCCAAAATAAAAATATGGCTCAAGCGTCGATTTGGATGTTTGGGATATTTGAAACTGCAGGGAGGATTTGGGCCTAAAGTGAATCCATCGCTGCTTTCAGTAATTGCATAATTTTCGGTATAAAAAGGTCGTAATTTGCTAACTGCGAAATACGTGAAGAGGTTCAGAATTTGACTCCAAATATGGTTGAGTCAAGGATCGAATTCTTGGGTTTTGATTTTATATTATTAAAACTGCAGGAGGGTTGGGCAAGATCTGTGGACCCCATCGCTCGCTCTCCAGTAATTGGCATATTTTCGGTGTTACATAAACAAATCGTAAATTTCAAACTGCGAAGTATGTGCAGAGAAGCCAGTAATCTGGGCTCACCCAAGTATGGTTCAGGCTTTGAATTTGGGATGTTTGGGATATTTTGAAAACTGCAGGAGCTGGGTGTTGCGGCAAAATGTGACCCATTCGCTGCCCTAGTCAGTTAATTATCGGTATATATCGAGTATATATGCAGATAAATCGTAATTTTCGGTAAAACAGTAAGTCGTAGTCATTTTTCGGTATAAAAATCGTAATTCAACAGTAATCGTAGATTTTTTCGGTATATGTATTCGATATTCCAAACTGCAGAATTACGTGCAGGAGAGCCAGAATATCTTGATGTCTCTAAAAATATGGCTCTTGAAGCGTTGAATTTGGATGTTTGGGATATTTTGAAAACTGCAGGGAGGGTTTAAGAAAAATGTGATTCCATCGCCGCTTTCAGAATTGGCATATTTTCGGTATAAAAAGTCTTAATTTAAAACTGCGAATACGTGCAGAGAGCAGAATTTGCCTCCAAAATATGGCCTCAAGGGTCGAATTTGGTCGTTTGTGATATATTTTAAAACTGCATGGGGGTTTGGGCAAAATGTGACCCTCACCGCTCTCAGTAATTGGCATATTTTCGGTATAAAAAGTCGTAATTTCAAACTGCGAATATGTGCAGAGAGCCAGAATTTGGCTCCCAAATATGGCTCAAGCTTCGAATTTGGGATGTTTCGGATATTTTGAAAACTGCAGGGGAGGTTTGGGGAAAATGGGATCCTTCGCTGCTTTCAGTAATTGGTAATTTTTCGGTATAAATTCGTAATTTCAAACTGCGAATACATGCAGAGATCCAGAATTTGGTTCCAAAATATGGTTCAAGGGTCGAATTTGGGATGTTTCGGATATTTTTGAAACTGCAAAGGGGTTTTGGGCAAAATGTGACCCATCACCGCTCCTCAGTAATTGGCATATTTTCGGTTTAAAAAGTCGTAATTTCAAACTTCAAATACGTGCAGAGAGCCTGAATTTGGCTCCAAATAGGGTCGAATTGCTCAAGGGTCGAATTTGGGATGTTTGTGATATATTTTAAAACAGCAGGGGGGTTTGGCAAAATGTGACCCATCGCTGCTCTAGTAATTGGCAGATTTCGGTATAAAAAAGTCGTAATTTCAAACTTCGAATCAGTGTAGAGAGCCAGAATTGGCTCCAAAATATTGCTCAATCGTCGTATTTGGAATGTTTAGGATATTTTGAAAACAGCATGGGGGTTTGGGCAAATATGACCCATCGCCGCTCTCAGTAATTATCATATGTTTCGGTATATAAAAATTCGTTTTTCAAACGCGATAGTGCAGAGACCAGAATTTGGCTGCAAAAATGGCTCAAGCGTCGAATTGGGGATGTTGGGATATTTTGAAAACTGCAGGAGGGTTTGGACAAAATGCGATCCATTGCTGCTTTCAGTAATGGCAATTTTCGGTATAAAAATGTCGTAATTTCAAACTGCGAATACTCGTGCAGAGAGCAGAATTTGGCTCCAAAATATGGCTCAAGGGGTCGAATTTGGGATGTTTCGGATATTTTAAAACTTCAGGGGGGTTTGGCAAAATGTGACCCATCGACGCTATCAGTAATGGCACATTTTCGGTATAAAATATAGTAATTTCAAACTGCGAATACGTGCAGAGAGCCAGAATTTGGATCCGAAATATGGCTCAAGGGTCAAATTTGGATGTTTGTGATATATTTTAAAACTGCAGGGGGTGGTTTGGGCAAAATGTGACCCATCGCCGCTCTCAGTAAATTGGCATATTTTCGGTATAAAAATTTGTACTTTCTAACTCGAATACGCGCAGAGAGCCAAAATTTGTCTCCAAAAATATGGGCTCAAGCGTCAAATTTGGATGTATTAGGATATTTTGAAAAGCTGCAGGGAGGGTTTGGCTAAATTTGATCCATCGCCGCTTTCAGTAATTGGCATATTTTCGGTATAAAGTCTTAATTTAAAACTGCGAATACGTGCAGAGAGCCAAAATTTGGCTCCAAAACATGGCTCAAGGGTCGAATTTAGGATGTTTGAAAATCATCAAATTTTCGCAATATTTTGAGGTTTTTATCGTTGTTTCCTTTATGAGATTTCATCACAAATATCAACGATTTAGGCCATATTTGGCCGTCTTTCCACGTTTTCAAGTATATTATGTTTATTGCCGTTAATTCAAAAAATTTACGATAAATATGATGCACAACACGTAATGATTGCAAATTACCCTTGAATATTTGATTTTCAATCAATTCTTTTGTACCTTGTTAAAATAGTGAGTCAGATATTGATTAAAAGAGATTTTCTGTTTTAATTGCATATTTGACGTTTAGCGGATTAGAGCAGTTTTACGAGACCTCTCTCTCAGTAATATAAACAAAATTCAGAAACATTTTAGTTAATTCTAACGAAAACACATGATTTTTATCATTTGAATTGGAACAACGTTTTCATATAACCTTTTAATGATCAAAATAATTCGCAACCTCGCCTATGATTTGATGTAAAAGTCCTCGAACTTGGTATTATAGGGACTTTTTTCACGTTTTCATGTAGAGTGATTTTAAGTAAAAATGTTCGATATTACTAATATTTTGATAATACTTCATGTTGTCCCACTATATGTGATTTGGCCTACAAATCATAGAATTTCACATAACATTTCATAAGATTTCATCATAATATGTCATCCAACTATCAACGATTTAGGCAATATTTTGCCGTTTTTTTCAGCGTTTTCAGGCCGTTTTGGTTTATTGCATGATTTCAATTAATTTACGATAAATAAGATGCAAACTCGTAATGAATCTGCAAATTAAAATTAAATACTTGATTCTCAATCAACTATTTGTACCTCGTTAAAATAGTGGGTCGATATTGATAGGAGAGATTTTCTGTTTTTATTGCATATTTCGGCGTTTCAGTCGGATTAGAGCGGTTTACGATACCTCTTCTCCATTAATATATACGGAAATTCAGGAACATTTAGTTCAATTAATGAAAACACACTGATTTTTACATTTGAATTGGAAAACGCTTTTTCATAAGATCAAAATAACACGAAATCACGCTTAATGATTTCAAGCAAATATCCACGTAATTGGTAATGCTGTGACTTTTTTCACGTTTTCATGTGAAAACATGTGTCCTTTAAGGTACTAATATTCGAATTACTAATATTTTATACAACCTCAGGCTTTCTCGCGAAATGTTGTTTAGCCTAAAAATCTAAGAATTTAGCATAATATTGCGTTTATAAGCAAGTTTTCTAAGGAGGTAGCAGCTTAGGCCAATATTCTCAGCACCTGATTTTATTATACTAACTTTATATTATTGTAATTTCATCTCTAGTAATTATTTATGTTTTCTTGTGTTTGTTGACTTGTTTTAAATTTCACTTAAGCCAAGAGATTGTCTTTAATTAATTTAGAAAATAAAATATGAATAAAGTTTTATTGTTTATACTTTGTGTTTTGCGTGTCTTCCCTTACCTTACCACAGACAAACAGGCAAACAGTCTCATTTTTTTTTGTAAGTTTACAGGCATTGACACCTGCCTTGGAGGACTGTCCGAACATCAACACTCCAACACTTTACCGTCATAAATATAATATAATATAGGTAAATATATAGATATATATATATATATATATATATATAAATAGTATATATAATATATATAGAAATAATACATATATATAGATAGCTAATAAGAATATATATAAGTATATATATATCTATATATTATATACATTATTTATCATATATATATTTGATAATATTATATATCTCTATCTTCTATTCTATCTATATATCTATCATCCTTATTTTTTCTATATATTTATATATTATATATATTTTTTTTTCCTAAGTACTTTTGTATATTAATACATGTTCAGAAGGAGTGATTTTACAATCGAGTCTGGACATTAATAGATAATAGGCAGGAGAGAAGGGTAAAGTGAGGTGAGGTATTGATATACCTCTACCTTGGATATACCACAATATATATATATATATATATATATATATATATATATATATATATATATATATATATATATATATATATATATATTGTGACGATAATCTCTTTCAAGAGAGATTGAGCCTGCTCTTCCCTATATTAAGTCACGTCTAATGCTACATTCAAGATACGTTCAGCAGTAGCAAAACGTTTGTTAAGGCAGCCACACGCACCTGCATACCCCACCTGCACCCCCCACACTCCTCACCGCCTGTGACTTCAACCAGCTAACTACCAATCTCCACTTACCTGCATTCCGATTGGCTGGTCCTGACCGCACCACTTCTGCCCTGTCCACTCACGCTACCTCGCCGATTCGACGTCTAGGTCGCCCAGCAGATTCTCCTCAGAATATTCTCGTGCTCGTAGCTGTGAACACCTAACTGATATACATACAGTATCAAGTAGAGGTTCCTAGCTTGCGCTAATATTCTCAGCACCACTTATATTACACCACTTATATTATGCCATTTATATATACCACTTATATTAATCTTTGCTCTCTTGTTAACGTAACCAGTCACTAATCATTTTTATGTTATACTTTTTTCACTTGTTATTTTTGCACTATGCCTCGCCAAGGGATTGTCTTTGTTTAAATTTGTTTTCTAGAGTAATTAAATTTTCATTGTTTATACTTTGTGTTTGTGTGTCTTCCCCTTCCCCTTACCTACCTCAAACAGGCAAGCAGTCTCATTTTTTTATGTTATATGTGACCAGGCTTTGACACCTGCCATTGGAGGACTGCCGAACATCCATACTCCACTACTTTACCGTCACATATACATTATATATATATATATATATATTATATATGTATATAGTGACGGTAAAGTAGTGGAGTATGGTGTTCGGCAGTCTTCCACTGGCAGATGTCAAAGCCAGGCCACATAATAAAGTAGACAAAAAAAAAGGAAAAAAAAAGAATGACTGCTTGTCTGTTAATCTGTGGTAAGGTAAGGGAAGAGACACGAAAAATAATAAACAATGACCTTTAATTATGCTAGAAAACAAATTTAAATGAAGACAATACCTTGGCTGAATAATGTGCAAGATAACAAGTGAAAAATAACTAAACGTAAAAATGAATTACGTTAACGGGAGGATAAATGACATACAATAATGGTTAATATAAAAATAGTGCTGGGAATATATGAGCAAGCTAACAACCGCTATTTGATCACTCAAGCTGAGTCAACTAGATGTTATCAGCCAGAGCACAAGATATATTCTGATGGTGGTACTGCCAGTCGACCCCGACGTTGCCTTGGCGTGGAATGTGGTGGTGCAGGGCTGGAGTGGCGTGTCTCGAACGGCCAATGAGAATGCAGGAAGGCCGACAATTCAGTAGTTTGAGACTGGGACTGCAGCAGTAGAAGGGTCGGCGCGGAGACCAGGTGTGCAGGAGAGGGGGGAGGGGGGTTGCAGGTGCGTGTGGCTGTCTTGATATATACGTTTAAGCTACTGTAAAACGTATCTTTAATGTTGCTGGGAACGTGATGTATAGAGGGAAGAGCAGGCTAAATCTGTTGGAAGAGATTATCGTCACAATATATATATATATATATTATTAAATATGACCGATAAAGTAAGATTAATAATTTTAACACGAATTTTCTCGATCTTTCTTATGTTTCTTTTCACTGTTGATGGTAAATGAAAATCAATTCTCCAAAATTCATTTTTATTTTTAGTCTGATGCTATTTTATTTTATTTTAATATCCAATTAATACCCATTGTTTCGTGTTCTGTCCTATGTTGAAAGTTTTGTTCACCTCATTAAAAACCGTTGTAACATATCACCTCACCAAAATGCGGGTATAAAATGAAAAATGAAAGCTGTTTAAATTGGGAGCCCCCATGTGGACCAGGCTTGAAACCCTTAGACTGGAGACGGGTTTGCCCTCTCTACAGGAAAGAATATCTCAAAGGACAGCTACAATTATCAGTAAGATAATTATTTCTTCTGATCCAATCCCAGTACGGCAGGCCTTGGTTGTACTAGGCCAAAACAATGGAAACTCTTGGGCTGCAAGAGCAGGAAAAGTCCTAAACAGACTACATTTAAAAAGCATGATTCTCGATAGAGAGGGTGATCATCCACACCCAAATTTTCACTCCTTCTGCACCGTGGGACGAGCCTACTTTCAAAATAGTAATAGAAAGTGTTGCGGTGTTGGTTTGGTGGTGTTACCGCTGACGGACCGCCCAATCCACAACTCGACAAATGCTCATATTTCACTAGGAGATCACACTAGGCACTTCTGGCTCTTGGAGAGGGGCACAACGTCACACGTTTAGGGGATGCGGCTCCAACACGCAGCCTTGTTGTCACGTGCACACACCCACTCAAGCCGCTGTGACTCCCCACTCTCTCCCTATGGAATATGACCTCCTCAATCCCCTTTGTCTTACTAGACTTCTGTCTTACCCTGTCCACAGCAGTGGTTCTTGTTTCTTGCTCTCTCTCTCTCTCTCCTTCTTTACTATTTCCTGGGAAGCCTCACTGGGACAAGTGCAAACACCAGCAAATTTGGGTACATTTACTGGACGAAGTACATAACAATACACGCATACATATAATAATAATGATGAATCCTATACTCTGTACTATTATAATCAGGTTGCACTCCAACACCATCAGAACTCTATCCTCAGCTTGCTAAGTGGTATCCTATCTCTTGATATTACCCACTATTATCAACCTCCTCAAGTAGATTAAGTCTTACCATATAATGTTACACCACCATCAAGAGAATGTATACATATATATATATACCTATAAACACATATAAGGCAAATCAGCATTTGAATGCAATAACATACATATATATATATCAGTATAAATGATCCGTGCCACACAACGAATCAATCGGCCATTCTATCAGTCTTAGAATACATATATATCTGTAGGTACTCCTGCCTACGTCTGTAACTCTAAACTTCAATATACACTTCTTGGCACATAAATGGCAAACGATCACTCACCTCTCACTGCGTCGTTCACGCTAATGACAAATACTCTCACCTCCATACAAGTGATCATTTAGAACTATTTCACTACCCTGACAACTTCAGGTTCCTCAGGGCTTAAACACCAGGATCCTCTGCAGCTCCTCCAGGCTGCTACCATGAAGATTCCTTGGACAATTATGGTGCTTCCCTACTCCTATTTGGATCATCCACAGCTCTCCTGGCTGCTGCACCATAAGTTTCCTCGAATAACTGTGGCACTTCACCACCTCTGCAGAAGCACGTGACACTCCTCCTCACTGCTTCTCCTCACAGCTCGAGGTCCTCTCCTTCCCTGCCTTGGAGTCTCATCAACCACTCCCTCTGTGCTGGCTTCGAAGTCCTCAGCAACTTCTTCCCCAAAGACAAACCACAGATTATCTGGTCGAGGGCGCTTCTCCCTCTGACAACGTCTGACCAGGGCGCTTGTCACAGCCCACAAAACTGTCACAGGGCGGCTTAATACTCTCTCCTCGCCGTCCAGGACTTGAGACCGCAACGTCTTCAGCTCGATTCAACAGCTGGAACGTCTGCACCTTCTCTTCTCTTGGAGATAATATCACTAGGGGTTCCCTCCTGGCGGGAGCTCGTCAAAGCGCGGCTTCTCCCCTGCGATGTCTGGCCTCAAGTGAGGTCATCGCCCTCCACAAGCGAGCCTCACGCCCCCAGCAACTTGTCCACATCTCCTAACAAGAATTAGATCGGTTTTCTAGTTCATTGTCCCATAATCTCAAACTTTTAATAAATTCAACAAACTATTTACATCTGGGTTATCGCCTCTATAATTCTGGACCTTCCAGTTAGTGCAGGCTTGCTGAATAACTCTCAAAGGGTGGACTAGTTTCTCCTGCAGGCTGAGATCATAACAAAAGTCTCCCAATGAAAAAGGCTGCCTATGATCCGACAATCTAAGGCGCATAATAGAAGAGCAAATGTATAGCATAGCAGTAGCAGGAGCCACCCACATCTTCACAGACGGATGGTGTTGACACAGAATATGAGAGTGCTGGCGCTGCTCTTTGCACGGCCAGCATACACGCATATTGGAGACTGGGAGGACTAGTGTCATCAACCCAAACTGAGCTGTTTGCCATACAACAGGCATTCGCATATGTGATTGCACAAAACACTCAAAATGCAATCATACACACAGACTCAAAAGCTGCACTTCAAATACTAGGACAAAAACAGTGGAAAGATAACGTGGAAATAATTACCACCATTTGTATCTTGGATCAGTCGCTAAAGGCAAAGGACTCAACATAACCTTGAACTGGATTCCATCCCATATTGGAATCCCATTAAATGAGAAAGCTGATGAAATTGCTAAACTAGCAACTCGTCATCCAGTGATAGATAAAACAATTCAACCCAGCCTAGAGAACATTAAAAACATCATCACCAAAAGCTCTCACACCTCAACAGAGCCTACCTACACCAGAGAATAGCTGAAGGTTCGCCCTCTGCAACATGGTATCTTCAGGCAACCAAATTAGAAGGTTAAATATCCCAAAAGGAATCCACAGGGAAATAGCAGTTAGGTTATATAGACTACGTCTAGGTTACAGATGCAACTGGAGATTGGTGAACCCCGACAGAGAGAGTGCATCTTCTGCCAAACTGTCACAGAAAAGCCATTACTTCACTATCTTCTGGAATGTGAAGCAACCAACGACCTTAGAAGAGCTTTCAAGAGTTCCTGAATCTTGCAGTGGCCACCCTGAAGCCATCAACAGAGCCACTCTCCTGGTCAACAAAGGTGTACAGCAGCTGGACACCCTCATAAGACTGTGAAGCAGTATCCTCCCCCGCGATAACAGCTTGATGATTAAATGCAACCTCAGAATAATGAAAAGAATTACGGAAAAAAAAGTACCACTTACGGGCTATTCATGCCCGTGCCACCACCTTGGGTGGCTTAATCTTTATCAATCAATCAATCTGTTTAAATCATAGCATAAGTAAGAACTCTGTTTAGTGTTTGCAGGTTATAGTTGTGGTGTGAAAACTAAAAGTCTTTGAAAATGTAATTAGTTATTACGAAACGCGCGTTCAAGTGTCGCGTCAGACTAAAAAAAAAAATGAATTTTGGAGAATTGATTTTTTATTTACCATCAACAGTGAAAAGAAACATAAGAAAGATCGAGAAAATTCGTGTTAAATTATTAATCTTACTTTATCGGTCATACATAATAATATATGTCTACAGGAAAGACTACTACCAAATATACTAATATTAAAACGCACGACCCAGCAGCAAGGAATCAAGCCTTCACGATAAAATATCGCCAAGATCTGATTCGTAATCAGATATACAAGGCAGAAAATGAAATCAAAGACAACAAACGCAACTACTTCATGCTACAAACGAATGGAGCAACATCGACGAAAGTCTCCGTACTCGCATCGAGCAACACCTCGACATCCTCACAGACCGACATCACCTCAGCACTGAAACAAGGATAATCAAGAAACTAACAACGTTTATGGAGGACCAATGGCAATTCCACGACCAAGAGACGGCTTCCTGAACCTTGCAGGAATCAACCTCACTGAGGACCAAGTCACTCTCCTAAATCTGGGTATAAACTGTCACGTTATGTCCAGACCAAGTGAGTTGGCCCGGAAAGTGGAGTTGGAGATCCTGTTGGACGACATATTCGACCTCGAAGCAAAAAAAAAGGTCACCCCAAAGACACCTTACAAGCAGAACTTATTGCGGAAGGAGGAAAGAATCGAGGCAACTACAGAAGCACCATACTGTCCCCCGAGCTCAAAGCGGCAGCTAAGAGCCTTCGTGAGAACAAGGAGATAGTTGTCAGGAGAGGTGACAAGTCGCCAATATACGTCATTCTTAAAAAAGACGAATATCTGGCGAAAATGAACCTCATACTCTCTGACCAAACTAAATTCAAAGGGTAACGAAGGACACTACAGCCGAATTGAAAGCAAAGGTCAACAAATTGATCGAAACTGTGAACGCCAAGAAATCCGGACTCCACCTGCCAAAGATTATTGGGAAATATAAACCTGGATATGCGTATGGAAATGTCAAGACACATAAGCCTGGAAACCCACATCGACCAATCATCAGCCAGATACCACACCCACGTACATCAACACCATCAACTGGCAAACGACAGACTGGCAAAACGCTCAACGGCTTGCTGACTCCTTATGTCCCTTGCGACTTCAGCCTGAAGTCTCCAAAGGAACTTGTTGACTTACTGCGGGGAACACGGGCCACAGGGATAAGAGCTCGTTGGACGTGTAGAATCACTGTTTACCAACGTACCTGTGGATGAAATAATCGGGATGATAGCGGACAGAGTGTATCGTGATCCGGCCTTTACTCCTCTTGACATACCAGAAAACATTCTAAGGAAACTTCTCAAGCTTGTACTAAAGAGGCACCCTTCTTGAGCCCGGATGGGCACATGTATAAGCAAGTAGATGGGGTCGCCATGGGTTTCCCTAGGTGTCCTGTTTGCGAACTTCTACATGGGTACCATCGAGCAAAAAGTCTTAGTCGACATGAACTTGAAACCGGCCATATACTGCAGGTATGTTGACGACATTTTTACACAGGTACCTGATGTCAGACATCTGCAGGAGCTGAAGGAGGCATTTGAGCAGAATTCTGTGTTGCGTTTCACTTACGAGATGGAGAAGGATGGGAAGCTGCCCTTTCTAGATGTAACAGTCATGGAAAGGAGCAAAGATTTCCACACTGCAGTCTACACTAAGGAAACAAACATAGGAATGTGCCTAAATGCCAACAGTGACTGCCCAGACAGGTACAAGAGGAGTGTTGTTAACGCTTATGTCGACCGTGCTCTCAGCCACAGCTCAGAATGGAAGCAAGTCGACGAAGAACTCTGTAGGGTAAGGCAGGTCCTAGTCAACAACGGCTTCTCCAATGGTTTCGATGAAGACATCATAAGAAGGAAAGTGAAACGCCATGCAACCTCTGAAGAGACAACTAACACAACGCCTATACCCCCTATTAGACTATTTTACAGGAACTTCTTCTCCACATCTCATAAAACGGAGGAAAGGGTCCTGAAAGATATTGTTAATAGAAACGTTATCCCTACAGACAAAAATCAGAAGATACAACTGACGATTTACTATAAAACCAAGAAAACGGCAGCCTACTCATGAGAAACTCTCCAGACACAGACCAGAACGCTTTAAAAGAGACCAACGTCGTCTATGCCTTCAAATGCCCTCTTGGGGACCGTAAGCCTCAAAAAACTCAGTATATAGGCAAGACAACAACATCTCTTTCCAGGCGTTAACGATGCATAAGCAACAGGGCTCCATTAAAAAAACATATAATCTCTTCCCACAACCAGACCATCACCAGAGAAATCTTAGCAAACAACACAGAAATCATCGATAGATACAGCGATAGCTGTGAATTTTTCATTTACCATCAACAGTGAAAAGAAACATAGAAAGATCGAGAAAATTCGTGTTAAAATTATTAATCTTACTTTATCGGTCATATTTAATAATATATTCTACAGGAAAGGGTAGGAAAAATGCTAGCAAAATATTACTAAATATATATATATTATATATATATATATATAATATATAGATATATATATATATATATGTGTGTGGTATATCACGAAAATAAACACGTGATAAAAAATGTGACAATGTCAGACCACGGAGGAAAAATGAAACAGGAATTTCCTTAAGTACTTTCGTATATTAATACATCTTCAGAAGGAGTGATTTTACAGATCGAGTGCTGGACATAAATAGGCAGGAGAGAAAGGTAAAGTGAGGTGAGGTACAATCGATTAAGTCACCCAAGAGATGGCACGGCAGGTAATAAAGGTAATTATAGCATACAATAGTAAATATATACAATGAATTAGTGAGACAAATGTGCTCCAATGATCCTACTTAAATCGCCCTTTAATTGATCTATTAAAAATGGATCTAAGTTATATAGACCACTGCTAATGTTCAAATTACTTTCTTTTGTGATCTGTATCAAAGCAGATTCAATTATGTTTCTGTTATAGGTGCTTTTACAATTGTTATTGAAGAAGCCATCTCCCAATCAATTCGGTGAGCATCTTCTGACAAATGAACAAACAGAGCATTAGACAATTGGCCCTGTCTTACAGAGTATTTATGTTGCGATATTCTACATTTCAAATCTTTAGATGTTTGCCCAACATAGAACTTATTACAGTCTTTACAAGGTATTTTATAAATGACACAATTATCACTACGAGGGCTGTTCCTAACTAATAGCTTACCAACAGTGTTTTCGTAGCTAAACATTACATGTATGTTAAAAAGTTTCAAAGCCTTGACAATATTCTCAAACCCAGAGAAATATGGTAAACATAACACATTCTTTGGGCGAATTCTTTCACTGCATATATTATTATAATATGTACGACGTGCTTTGTTACGGCAAACTTCCAAAAAACTCAGTGGGTAACAAAGCTTGAGACCAATCGAATCAATATTCTAAACTCTTCGTCTAAGAATTCTGGACTCACAACTCGAAGAGCTCTTAGATACATTGAAGAAAAAATTGACTTTTTCACATTGTATCTATGCCCTGAAAAATAATGAACATAAGATAGATTATTCGTAGGTTTCTGTAAACACTAAACTTTAGTGAAGAATCTTCCCTATGAATAAGAACATCTAAGAAAGGCAAACATTTATCAATTTCAGTCTCCATAGTAAATTTTATAGAGGTGACTTGGTCATTAAGTTTGGCTACAAATTCATCTGTGTACATCTGAAGGCCATATACACAAGATATCATCAACATATCTAAACCATGGAATGATTCCAGGAGTTATTTTTGAAACAAATTTCTTTTCGAAGAATTCCATGTACAAGTTTGAAAGCAATGGCGATAAAGGATTCCCCATTGCCATTCCAAAAGTCTGTAAATAATACTCATTATTAAAGGTAAATTTGCATTCTTTAATGCACAATTTAACAAGATTGACAATAATATCAGCAGCAGAAAGAGGTAAAACATGGCTCATTAGTTCACGAGCAAGATAATCGAGAATATCATCAACCGGTACCTTTGTAAACAAGGAACAAACGTCAAAACTGATTAACTTTACATCAGGAGTGACAGGAACACTATTCAATTTGTTAACTAATTCAAGAGAATTTGTCAAATGAGAGAGGAAATAGTTCCTAACAATGGGGACAAGATTTTGGTAAGCCATTTGGAGAGCTTGTAAGAAATGGATCCCACAGAACTGATGATAGGTCTCATGGGATTGTTAGGTTGTGCGTCTTAACAAGTCCATATAGATATGGTAATGAAGGTGATGAGGTAGTAAATTGATTAAGAAGATCTTTATGTTTACTAACAACTTCCTCAAGCTGCTATTGAAGAACTTGATGATGTCCTCAAGAGGATTTTCTGAGCTTAGTGTACGTTGAAGAATCTAGGAGGAGATCATTCATTTTCGAAATATATTCCTCCTTGTTTAAATAACAATAGTGCTGGATTTATCAGCCTTGTTATATGGATGGTAGGGTCGGCTCTTAACTCCTGTAGGCTTCGTCTGAACCTTTCGGGAAAATTGTTTGTTTGGGGCGTCAACATTGAACCATAAACAATACCTTTAACCAGGTTTAGGTTTGTGAAGAAAGCGAGTTTTGTTTTTCAAGCTGTACAATGAACTAGCAATCTTAACTGCAGAAGGTTGATTTGAAATGGCAAATGACATACCATAACCCAAAGCATTAACCACATTTTCCATATCGTCTTGGAAGACAAATTCAACACGTTGTTTGGATTGGATTTTTGTCCAATCACTATTTTTAATCAAGCTTTCTAACTTGCGCTTAAGAATTTTCTGTAACTGATTGATTTTTCTGCGTAAGTCACTATATATTTCATCCATCAGAAGATTTTTCCAGTCCAAAGGTATTGCGTGATGAAAGTTTCTTTTTGCTGTATCCAGGCTTTTGAAAACAAAACGTTCACTTGATTTTGTAACTTCAATGTGTTTTTTCAAATGGTAGCACAGAAGTCACTGAACGGTTCATCACCTAATTTGAGGAGACGGGCAGGTAGCAGAGACTTGGGCACAACTTGCTCACCAGACATTGTTTAAGGAATTTGAGGCGGATGCGGGTGCAGTGTGCTTTCA
>WNGS01057075.1:0-13091 GCA_020271785.1 Procambarus virginalis
AATAATTCAAGAAAAAATTTAATAAATCGAAATCTATAAAATAAAATTTTTCAATGCAATCAGAAACATTGAAGTCGAATTCGTGACATATTCAGAATAGCGTGCATGTTGCTATTATGTGCAACATATGGAGCTGTTTTTCAAAAACGCATGTTTTTACCTGTCACAGGGGTGGCATCTATATAGTAGGTATATAAAACCATGCTCCTATTTGAACGCAACGTTGTGTCAAAATTTAAAGCAATCGGTGTAGAACTTTCAACGATTACAGCATGTGTTGCTCTTACAGCCAACAGATGGCGCTGTTTTTCAAAACAAGCATGTTTTTTCCTGTCACAGGTGAGGCATGAATATAGTAGATATATAAAAAGACGTGTTTATTCGAATGCAACGTTGTGTTAAAATATCAAAGCAATCGGTAATGAGATTTTGAAGATTTTCTCACATGAAAAACACATTTTTTCAGAAAAAGCACTTTTTACCGTCACAGACGTGACATCTATTAGTATATATATAAAAACCTGGCGGATGCGAATGGAACGTTGGGAAAATTTCAAAAGCAATCAGTGAAGAACTTTCGGAGATTAGCGATTTTGAACAAACGAACATTTCCATTTTTATTTATATAGATACTAGATGTACCCGCCACGCGTTGCTGTGGCTCAGTTTGGTTAAATAGAAAAGAAAGAAAAGAGAAAGCGCACGTTTCTAATATGTATAATTTCACAAAGCTTGTGGGTATACAATACTTTTGTTGTTCCATTATCTGGGGAGATATAGAGATTGTCTGTTTTGCCGACTCTAGAACACGCAACATATAATTGTCCATGTGAGATCCAATCTGTGTCTAGATATAAACCGCACAATTCGAAAGATTGGCCCTGAGCTTTGTTGATGGTGATTGCAAACTCCAATCGAATTGGAAATTACAATCTCTTAAATTGAAATGCCATATCTGTTGGAATCATAGGAATGCGAGGAATGAGGACATCTTCACCTTTGAAAGGTCCTGTCAAGAATGTTGCTTCTACGACGTTGCTGAATAATAAAGCTTTTCAATTGCAGTCCGTGCGGTGGTATTCCTGATAGATCGAGTGAATTAAAAAATTCTGTTTGGATAATTAACCGCTTCATCTGCTTCCACAACAATGACGATGGACTTGTATGTGACTTCCTCACTTTGAATGTAAGACTGAATAATATTGTTAAGTTCGTTGACGTCTTTGTTCTTGGTCGCAAGAATAGCTCGTTCATTCAGCCAATCGTGATTCTTATAATTGGTCTGAATATTGGGAAATACTTTTTCAACCAATTCCTCTTTTGACGTCACTAAATTGCAGCAGTTATGACGCAATGAAATTCGTCCTGAGGTCAGATCAACCGGCACGTTTCCGTTCCCAATTTCCAGAAATTGATGTGAGAATATCTCAACTGATGAATCGTTTTGCAGCTGGACACGCAAATTTGTAGTTAATTCTAACGTCTTTACATGGCGCCACAAAGTAGAGTATTTCAGGCAAGCATTTATTTCGTCCGCTGGTGTCGATCGAGGAATTACAGGTAATGTTTGCCTGAAATCTCCTGCAAGCAGTATTAATGCATTCCCAAATGGTCTGATGTTTCCACCCAAATCTTTCAATGATCGATCAGGAGCCTCGAGCGATTTTTTGTAGTCCATTGTGCATTCATCTCAAACAATAAGTTTGCATTTATGCAATACTTTTCTCATGCTGGATGCTTTGGAAATATTGCACGTGGGAGTTTCAATGAATTTCATGTTCAATGTCAATTTCAAAGCCAAATGAGCAGTTCTTCCTCCTGGTAGCAATGTCGCAGCTATTCAGGACGATGCAAGAGCTAAGACTATGCCATTTTGGGATCGAATTGCTGCCAGAATCAATCTAATTAGGAAGGTTTTACCAGTTCCTCCTGGCATGTCTGAGAAGAAGATTTCTCCAAGCCCGTTACTGAAAATTTGAATTATATGATCGTAAATGCTTTTTTGCTCAAACGTTAGCTTAGGAATATTTGACTGCACATACAACAACCGGTCACCCGTTTTGTAATTTTGTTCACGACGCAATTCTACATCGAACGAAACAGCAGCAGATCGATTCGGTGACGGCATTCGCAATTTATAAGCACAAATCCTTAATCGTTATCAGTGCTTCGCTGTAGATTTCTGCTGTGAAATCCATGTTCATATTTGAATTTTCCTTGCGTATTCAACGGACAATATCTTAAGCTAAGTGCGATTTATATTTCTCCCATAACTCTGTTTGAGATGAAGGAAAACAGGGGGTCAATATGATTGCAAACAATGCACGAATTTGATTTGGATGTGACGTGTTTCATGCATCACTAATGCACACATCCCAGTGTCTGTCGTTCTCCAATAAATACAGAGCTTGACATGCACTACGGAAAGTGGCATGTGTAACGCCGTAGAGAATCTCTATTGCTGGAAAGACGTTGGACCGGGCACATTTATCAACAGCATGCGAATAAAGAAGCATTCATCATGATTGGGATGCACGGTGTACAGTGTGCGTATCGTAGTTTATTTGAATATACCAGGTTGTCCATCGACTCCCTCTCCTCTTCTGCATCGTTCAAATGATTTTCTGTTCGCATTCCATATGTAATACAGTGGCACTTCCGAATACAGCAGTGTTTTCGCAAACGGGTCATTTTGACATATTAAGAAAGCAGTTAACGTTGTAGCCGGTGGATTCATAGCTATTTGTTGCACATTTGCAGCTGTGAAATATACGCGTTGTCCATTTTCTTGTTTTTAAAAACAAAACAAAAAAATACTAAAAAAATAGTTCAATTAAAATGCAATCAATTGACACAGCTCAATTCCTCCGCCAAGAGCACTGAAAAAAAGAACAGTTAAAAAAAACGAAATGAAAAAATTAAAAATAAACTATAGTCCTGAAATGAAATGTATGATAAACAACACAGCTCAATTCCAATGCAATGTCACACAAAATAATTAAATAAAAATTAAAAAATATCGAAATCTATGAAAATTCAATTTATCAATGCAATCCAAAACACTGAAATGGAATTAAAACATATTTTATACAACTTGTGTTGCTATTACGTGAAACAGATGGTGCTGTTTTTCAAGCAAATCATGTTTTTACCTGTCACAGGTGTGGCATATATATCGTAGGTACATCAAAACACACGCGAATTCGAAAGGAACGTTGTGTCAAAATTTCAAAGCAATTGGTGAAGAACTTTCGGTGATTACAGCGTGTGTTGCTCTTACGTCCAACAGATGGTGGCATTTTTCACAAAAAGCATGTTTTTTCCTGTCCCAGGTGAGTTATGTATGTAGTAGGTATATAAAAACATGCGCCTATTTCAATGCAGCGTTGTGTCAAAATTTCAAAGCAATCGGTAAAGTGGTTTCGAAGATTTCCCTCAAATGAAAAACACATGACAATCACAGTTTTTCAGAAAAAACATGTGTTTTCTGTCACAGACGTGATATTTATATAGTATGTATATAAAATCCTGCTCGGATGCGAATGGAACATTTTATGAAGATTTGAAAGCAATCGGTGAAGAACTTTCGGAAATTAGCGATTTTGAACAAATGAACATTTAGATTTTTATTTATATAGATAAAGTTGTGGAGCAATAATATAGTGCGAGGAGGAGAGCTCTGTCCAGAAGACTTAAGAGCCATCAGTGATAGAGGGAAGGGAAATGATTTTAAAATTTAGGAATACTGAAAGTATGGCTGTGAAGGTGGTGGTGAAGATGGTTTTTTTTTTTCAGGGATATTCCTGCGTGGGCCCTATGCCTCTGGCTGGCCCACTAAGTGTCGCTTGTTTACTTGGGCGGAGTATGAGTATTTATTACTCGTATAGTCGCTTTAGTAAGATGTTGCCATATGTGTTTAACAACTTCTTCTGCTCTGTTGAATTGAAGTTGAAATCTTTATGGGTTTGTAACTGTGCACTGTGTTAGATAATGTTCCAGAGGTCTGTCGGGCATTTCTCCACAGTGTTGACATTTCCTCTCATCTTCCGGAACCTGTAAGCCTATTTCCCATGCACATGGGTATCCAAGCCTGATGCGATGTAAGTGTACTTCTGTTGCCCTACTGCTCCCCTTCATTAACATAAGTGGTTCGTAGTTGGTGGAATTCCTGTACCAACCCGCAGATCGAGATGCTGCAACAGCTGAGTTGTGGCCACTGTACAACTTTTGCATTGCTCTGTTTCTAATTACTCGCTTAATCTGTGACAGACTCTGTGGTATGCAAATGTCTACAGTTCTTCTCTTAGTTGCAAGTTTTGCAGCTTCGTCTGCAATGTCATTTCCTACGATTCCCACATGACTTGGCACCCAGTTGAGAAGGACCCGTCGGCCTTGTCGTTTGAGTGTTTGCATTAATGATAGGACAGTTGTGATCAGATGTATGTTATCACATATGCGGTCTTGTTGCAAGGTTTCAATGGCGGTTCTCGAATCTGTATGTATGATAACATGTTGTCGGTGTTGAGCAAGAGCATGTTCCAAAGCCTTTTGAATGGCTAGCATCTCTGTTTGTAAAGTCGAACACCCATTTGAGAGCCTCCAACTATGTACAGAGTTTCCTGCTTTAACTGCAGCTCCGGTTTCTTGTCCCTGCTGGTCTACTGATCCATCGGTGAAGTATGTGAAGCTGTCGGATGCCATGTTTGCTTCTATATGCATCTGTGCAATGTTGTGTAGCAGAAGAGGATTTGTCTGGTTCTTTTTCCCTACAATAACCATAATCTTAAAGTCTGCTGGCGGAGATTCCCAAGGGGCTTGCATAACAAAGTCTGCATGTATTTCGTCGACACCCTTCTCAGTGACTGTGTTTGTTATATCGAATGTATTGATGGTGTCTATCGCACAATGGGTCCACCTGGTGCTATTGGAGGCTCTTCTGTCCAGAGTTAGTGCTCCAGTGATTATATCTTTAAGTGAACTGATTCTAGGTCTAGTCAATATCCTGGTGAGCATGCACGCAGCGATCTTTTACCCTTATTTCAAGCGACGTTAGCCTGGTTTCCAGTCTTAGGTTCAGTATTTTAGTCCATCTGGGAGCTCCTGTTATGATTCGCAATGCATCGTTTTGAAGAACCTCAACGTTTGCCCACTGGCCAGGAGAAAGAGTGAGTAAGGCAGGCGCTGCATAATCAATTAGGGAACGAACGGCGTGTATGTAAAACATCCTTAACACTTTGTGTCCCGCTCCCAGACGGGGTCCTGTGATTGCTCTCATTATATTTAGTCGTGATTTTACTTTCTCCTTTAGATATTGAATTTGCTTGTTGAACGTCATGTTAAAATCTATCCACACTCCGAGATATTGATATTGTGTAACCCACTGAAGGTTAATGTCTTGAATGCGTAGGTGCCTGTCTGGAGTGTGGCCGCCTAGTCTCATTGCCTTAGACTTCTGTGCAGATATTTTTAGCCCTAAAACGCTGCATTCAGATGTTACTTTATCTAATGCACCTTGTGCTTTATTGAGAAGTGAAGGACCTGTAATGACTAATGCTAGATCGTCAGCATAGCTTAGCAATTTAACCCCTTCTGTAAATGTCATGGCAACAAGTTTTTCCATAAGGATGTTAAAAAGACTAGGACTGAGGACTCCTCCTTGTGGAGTCCCATTCTCATGCAAGCGGTAGTCCGACACTTGTCCTTGCAACTTTACTCTGGCATACCTGTGACTTAGGTAATCTTGAATCCATGCTAGCATTTTTCCCTTTACACCTTTTGTAACTAAGGTGTGTAAAATTGCTTGCGGGCTCGCAAGTTCGAATGCTTTTTCTAGATCAAGGAAGATCACTATAGCTGGACCTGAGTTAACTGTTCCTAGTAATGTGGCTATGCAGTTGGCAGTACCCACGCCTCTAGTGAAGCCAAATATGTGTTTATGCAGGTCTCCAGTCTTCCACAGTAGCCTATTTAAGACCATCCGTTCTGCAGTTTTACTAATGCATGATGTTAATGAAATGGGTCTGTAATTGCCAGGTTCTTTCGGCTTAGGAATCGGTATGATGTCTGCTTGCTTCCAAGAGGTTGGTAGTTTGCCTTGCTGCCAAGATGCGTTGATGACGTCCAATATTCCTTGTTCTCCAGCAGGACCTGCATGTGCGATCATTGAGTATGTAATGGTATCAGCACCTGGTGCAGTGTCCTTACCACCTTTTTTGGCTCTGATTAGTTCTTGTGTGGTGAAGGGACAGTCACATTCGTCATTTATAGCTATACTCGCATGAATGACTGTCAACCTCTCTTGTGTTAATTGTTCTTGCTGCCTGCGGACCACAGCAGGAAGCTGATATGAAGCTGTTCGTTCTGCAAATTGGAGGGCAAGTCTCTCAGCCTCCTGCAATGGTTGAATACATGCCTGTGGTCGGGCTGGTCGACCTGATATAGTTTTAATCTGACCCCATATCTTGCCAAGACTACTATGTTCGTTCAGAGTTTGACACCACTCAAACCATCTTGCCTCCTTTACTTCTCTAGAAACGCGTCTTGCTTCAGATACCACCGCTCTTAGCAGAGTTCTTCCTTCTGGTGTGGGTTTCTCTTCAGATGTTTTCTGAAGATGTTGACTCTGTGGTTCTGTTCTTTAACTTCACTACTATAGAACCAATAGTTCCTCCGTGTTGTGTTTCCTGTGATAATGACTGGAATAGCTTTGTTTGCAGCAGCTGCAATGGCTTCCTGCAGATTGGTCTCGTGTATGTTCAAATCCGCAGGTGGCGTGTATGTTGCAAACCAATTTTCAAGTTCTTCTTGGTATATATTCCAATTGGCTTTCTTAAATTCCACCTAGGTTGTGCAGGTGGTGTAGGAGGTCGTTCTATGTTTAGTGTTGTGACAGTAGCATAGTGGTCACTGGTGATCACCGGGTCTACTTCCCACTTCGCCCGATGCTTGAGTGCTGTTGAGATTAATGTAAGATCAAGGGACCCTCCTAGAATGTGAGTGGGTTCCCCAGTGTTGAGAAGTGTAATTTCAGGTACATCTCGCAGAGCTGCAGCTAAATGGCGCCCATCAGCATTGGCTGGCCCAGTCGCACCTAACTCTCGATGATGAGCATTAAAATCCCCAGCAATAATTACATTTTCCTGCGTGGCCAAGGCAAGCGCCGCCTCTGCTTCTAGTTTACGTCTAGGGGGCTTGTAAACGTTGTATATGAGGAGCTCAATATTAGCCATATCCACTGTTACCGCTAATACCTCTACGCCATCCCCACATGAAACTGGGTCTATTTTCTTGCTGGGTATGGTGTTCCTGACTAGGGTCATTAAGCCTCTTTGTCTCCCCTGCTCATACGGCATAACATAGTGCTGATATCCAGCTAATCTGAAGGATTTCGTGGCTGGGAAAAGAGTTTCTTCCAAAACGATTATATCTGCTTTCGTGCTGATTGCAGCCTCCCGAAGTGTGTGGTTTTTATTTCCAAGACCTTGTATGTTCCACTGCAGTATTCGTAATGGCCAGACGACGGTTTCGGTTGGTGTTGCCTGTTCTAGGAGAACTCCTCTTCGGGATCGACCTCTATATTCTCCACCTCGCAAGTCGTGTTGCTGCAAATCGGACTGCATTGATCGGCCGTGGTCATCCCCGGCATTGTTGGAATCCGTGCATAACTGTGGTCCATTACTGTGTTGTTGGTACTGCTGCATGTCGGACTGCATTGATTGGTCGTGGCCGGTTCTGGTGTTGTTGGAACCTGTGCATCTCTGCTGTCCAATACGTCTGTGTTGGTGTTGTTGCATATCAGACTGCATGGGCTGTTGTTGTCTGTCACTTGTGTTGTAAGATTCTGTTGATCGTGGGTGGTCACTGCCACTTCCAGTTGCGTTTGTAAATGTCGATGTTCTGGGGTCTTGACTACCCGACTGTTGTCGGAAGTCTGTATGTCCAGGATGCGTTGTTTGTCCACTTGTGCTTCGTCTTGTCTCAGACTGTCTATTTGTTGTGTAACTGTGGTCTGCTGCACGATCTTGTCCATTATCACACAAGCGATTTCCTGAGTCTGTCGCTGTGAGGCGTTCTGCGTCATCTGTAGGCAATCGATAATGGTCTCTGCCATGATCTTCACGATGTTTTTCAGCTGGACCTCGGTAAAACTGTATATCTGGTGTGTCGATTCCGAAAGTAATTGTTTTTTGCCCTTTTGCATTTGCTGTATTTCTGCAGCACTTTTGTGTATTTTCTGATTCGGAAAATTTTGCTCTGTGAGTGCGTGTGTCTGTTGTGGCTGTGCACGAGTGTTCCAGACGTTGGTGTTGGTGTATGTGGTGCTGGTCTGTGTGTGTATCCTGGCCTGAGCTGTCTGCACTTTTTCTTTCCGTGCAGAGCAGGTTGTGCTCCAGGCATGATGTTTGCCTCCACAATTTGGACATTTGGCTGTAGTGGCCTGGTTTGCCTTGTGCTTGGCTATGCAGTCTGCGGTTGGATGTCTCAGGCTGCACACTCCGCATCTCTCCTGTCCGGTGCAGCGTGACTGATGGTGGCCGTATTTCTGACACCTGAAGCAGCGCAGGGGTTCTGGGACGTACGGTCTCTGTCGGTATGTTCCCCAATTTCCAAGACTGAACGTTTCTGGCACACGTCCCATGACGGTCACCAGAACTTGACGTGTCGCTGCCTTGTCCACTTTTGTGCGGCATCGTTCCGCATTCAGGATTTGCTTGTGTTCGAGTACTGGATCCAGGGGAAAGTCGATTGGGTATCCCAAAAGCACGACTCGTGTGCGTCTTTCCGAAGGGTCCAGCTTTTCCAAGCATACAGGTTTCCCTTGCAGGACCCGTACTTTTCCTAAGTAATTTGCAGTCTGTTGGTCTTGTGGTGCTAGTATTATTTCTCCCTTCAGGTTGACTGTAATGGAAAGTTTGAGCTCTGGTTGTTCTTTTTCCATTGCCGTTACTACTCCATATGCTGTAGGAAAGTGGTCTGTCTGCATTATCTTGAATTTTGGAAGAAGTGCAGAGGCTGGCGATGTCTGGTGTGAGACTGGTGGTGTCCTCTCCTGTCTCATACTGTTGTCCTGTGGCTGGGCTGTGGAGAGAGGTACAGTGTCTGACACTGGCTGGTGTGAGACTGGTGGTGTCCTCTCTTGTCTCATACTGTTGTCCTGTGGCTGTGTTGTGGACAGAGAAGCATTGTCTGACACTGGCTGGTGTGTGACTGATGCTGCCCCCTCTAGGTCCATTACGTCTGCTGCCTTGCTGGTAGAGGCACGTGGCGAAGCCTCGAGAGCAGTTTTCTTCGGTGCCTGCTGCACATCGGTCCACCGACCCTCCTCGTCTGAAAGCTGCCAACATTTCCTCTTTCTCTTAGCCTTCCCCATGACTCTCTCCACGTAGTGAGGACCGAATCACTGCCCTACCTAATGCCCGAGACACTCCTAGGCCTGGAGAAATTCATTCCCCTCCAACGGAGGTCGTAGAATGATTCCCCAGGTGGAATCAGGGATACCTAACACCTAAACGAGCTGTTTGGTCAACCTTTCCCTGTCAGGCTCAGTACACTTTCTAAAGTGCTCCCTTGTGGCAATGCCCGCGGGATATCGCCTCGCCCTTCAGGGTAGGACTCTAAGTGACCTGGTCAGTGATACGGTCCTCAAAAAAAAAAAAAAAAAAGTGCGGTACGAGAGTTTGGGTCGCTTGCGTACTGGGCTGCGCAGAAAACCAGTCAGCCGGACAGCAGGTAATCAACAACGTTGCTTCACCGTCAATTGTAGGCGAAATCGGAATTGCTTACTTCAAAACAAGATATTGTCTGGGTCTTGGAGTACAGATGTAGTGTTCCTCACAAAATCGCGATGAATAGAGCTGATGGGTGCACAGAATCGTGAGTTTTTCCGGGAACAAATCCGTGTGCGGCCAGCTAGCTATGGCGCCGGCAGCGAATGTTGTATGAGTAGAAGTAGCGGTGATATATAACCCTCCGCCAAACGACAGAAGACCAGGCAAAAGGATGACAAAAAAATCATGGCAGTTAACAACTATATTTCAGAGGGCAGCCACTGCTGCCTGTAGAAACCGATCCCTTCTGCTCATGATGGGAATTTCAGTCACGGAAGGATAGACTGGGAGAACTAGGAACCACACGGAGGTGAGGAAACGTGATGAGCTAAACTATTGGAGGTGGCGACAAAGCGTTTTAAGCCAGCATGTCAGGGGGACCCACAAGGATGAGAAGGAAACGATAATCTGAGAGACTCGACCTAGTCTTCACTCTGAACGACTCCGACTTAAGGGAAATCGGTTTCGAGGCCCCAGTAGGAAAGCGATCACAGTGTAATCACGTTTGAGTATTTGGTCGAAGAACGGTTAATGTACTCAAGGAAGGGACCTAAAAACAAAAGGCTGGCATTCCGAAAGGCAAAACTACGAGAAGATAAGAAAATTCCTAACATATAAACATGGGAAAGCTCAGGGGAAGACGGCCCAAGAGATGATGGACTACATCACGAAGAAGTTTAAGGAGGCAACAGACAAGTTTGCCCCGGTCTGAAAGGAAAAAAATCAAAATGCAGATGTGAATCCCATGGTTAATTAGAGATGTAAGCTAGTAAGGCTACAAAATTCAAGGGTGCGGAGAAACAACAGAAATAAAAGGACACTTGAGAGCAGAGAAAGATACCAGAGTGCAAGAAAAGAATACCTCAGGTGAGGAGAGAGGCAGAAGTTCAATACGAAAATGACATAGCAAGCATGGAAAATACTCAACTAAATTACTGCACAGCCACATCAAAGAAGAAAACAGTGAAGGAACTGGTAATGAAATTGAGGATACGCGGTGGCAGATTCACAACAAACAATAAGGAAGTGTGCGATGTTTACCAGTTGATTGATCACATGCTGAAAATTATGCTTTGCTCAAGAAAAACATTGATTGCTCAAAATTCTCGTGACCCGGGTTCGATTCCCGGACAGGCTCTGAAATTTTCAATAGGCATATTTCTTTGTAAAAAGGAGATTTAAATAACGTAACTAAACTCAAATATCCACGGCCTGTTGGTCTAGTGGAATGATTCCTGCTTTGGGTGCAGGAGGTCCCGGGTTCAACTCCCGGACAGGCCCTCAATATTTTCCTTCGCGAGTAAGTTAATTATACTGTAAATTTAATTGCTTACATTTTGCCAACATTCAGAAATGCACTATTAAACATAGGAGACATCATAAGAATTAATTTTAAGTAGCAAACAGTAAGATGCATATAATTAAAATGTAATTATCTAATCTATATAAATGAATAGGAAATATTCGTTTGTTAGAATTGCTAATCTCCGAAAGTTCTTCACCGATTGCTTTGAAATTTTCACACAACGTTCCATTCGCATCGAGCAGGTTTGTATATACATACTATATAGAGGTTACGTCTGTGACGGTAAAAAAACAAGTTTTTTCTGAAAAACTGTATTTTTCATGTGTTCATGTGAGGGAAATCTTCGAAATCTCTTTAACAATTGCTTTGAAATTTTGACTCAACGTTGCATTCGAATAGACGCGTCTTTTTATGCTACTATATACATGCCTCACCTGTGAAAGAAAAAACGTGTTTTTTTTTTAAACAGCGCCATCTGTTAGACGTAGGAGCAACACCGCTGTAATCTTCGAAAGTTCTTCATCGAATGCTTGGAATTTGACACAACGTTACATCGAATAGGCGCATCTTTTTATATATATACTATATAGATGCCATTCCTTTGACAGGTAAAAACATGCGTTTTTTGAAAAAAACGCCATCTATTGTACATAATAGCAACATGCACGCAATAATATTATGTCACAAATTCCATTTCAATGTTTGCGATTGCATTGATAAATTATATTTTCATAGATTTCGATTTATTTTATTTTTGATTGAATAATTTGTGTGACATTGTGTTGAAATTGAGCTGTGTTTTTTCCATACCATTCATTTTGTAGGAATAAGTGTGGAAGCCACACCTGACAGGTAAAACTATGTTTTTCTTGAAAAACAGCGCCATCCGTTGCATGTAAGAACAACACTATGCTATACAAAATATGTTGCAATTCCATTTCAATGTTTTCTGATTGCATTGAAATTGAATTTTCATAGATTTTAGTATTTTTTTTGTTTATTTAATTTTTTGTGTGAATTGCTTTAGAATTGAGCTGTGATGTTTACCATACCGTTCATTTCGTGAGTATAGTATATTTTTTTTCATATTTTCATTTCATATTTTAACTGTTTTTCTTATATTTTAGTGATGAGAACATTAGATCACTTTATATTCCCAAATTTCAGACACAGGTGGAACTGAGTACCAAATGAGCCACAGGATGTTGATGAGGACCTGTTGATATAGGTCTCATCAACACATGTGGCAGTCAAACACTAGAAACAATAGTTAAAGCCAAATGGGTTGAAAGCTGCAGAGTAATGATATAAAACGGATAGGTAGTATAGTTTTCGAACAGGAAAATCTTGTGTAATAAGTCTACTGAGATTTTATGACTGAGCCACAGAGATTTTACTGGAAAGAGGTGGTTGAGGTTGACTGTGTCTATCCGGACCTAAAAACGACTTTTCACAGAGTTCCACACAAGAGGCTGTTCTGGCAGAAATATTGTCTAACTGACAGACAGATGAGGGCAGTAATCAAAGGAAATGTATCTGACTCGAGGAGTGTTACTAACGGAGTACCACAGGGTCCAGTTCATGCACCAGTAATGTTTATCGTCTACATAAATGATCTACCAGAAGGAATATAGAATTATATGACTTGTTTGCGTATGATACTAAGATACTGGGGAAGATAGCAGACGCAGACGATTGTAATCCCCTCAAATTGATCTAAATAAAACAGGTGATTCGAGCGTAATGTGGCAATTGGAATTCAATATGAAAAAATGCCATGTTATAAATGTGGAATTTTAGAAAATAGACCACACAGAACTTACAAATTATGTGGAATGGAATTACAGAACTTTAATAAATAAAGAGACTAGTGGTGGTTTTGGATAGTAAGCTTTCGGCAGAGGAACACATAAAGAGCATGTGAGAAGAGCGTGGGCGTCTCGTTCCAATATCAGAAC
>WNGS01057085.1:0-11581 GCA_020271785.1 Procambarus virginalis
AAAAATCACAGAAGACCTAGAGAAAAGCAAAATGCAGATGTTGTATACACAGACTTTGCAAAGGCTTTCGACAAATGTGACCATGGGGTGATAGCTCACAAAATGAGGTCAATGGGAATAACTGGAAAAGTAGGACGCTGGATACTCAATTTCCTGTCGAACAGAACACAAAGAGTAACAGTCAATCAGATAAAATCGAGTCCAAGCGATGTTAAAAGCTCTGTACCTCAAGGTACAGTCCTTGCACCGCTACTGTTCCTTATTCTCATATCTGATATAGACAAAAATACACGTCACAGCTTCGTGTCATCCTTCGCAGATGACACAAAAATCAGCATGAAAATTACCTCTGCTGAAGACATTGAAAAACTACAAACAGATGTCAACAAAGTTTTCGATTGGGCAGCAGAAATAATATGATGTTTAACAGTGATAAATTTCAGGTACTCAGGTACGGCAAAAATGAGGATCTGAAACATAATACAGGGTACAAAACACAATCAAATCTTCCCATAGTAGAAAAACAGCATGTCAAGGATTTGGGAATAATGATGTCCGACGATCTAACGTTTAGGGAGCATAACCAAGCAAATATCGCATCAGCCAGAAAATGATCGGATGGATTACGAGAACTTTCAAATCCAGGGATCCATCACAATGGTTGTACTCTTCAAGTCACTTGTGTTGTCCCGTCTCGAATACTGCTCAGTACTCACTTCCCCCTTCAGAGCAGGAGAGATTGCTGAAATAGAGGGAATACAGAGAACATATACGGCACGCATAGACGAGATAAAACACCTAAATTATTGGGATCGTCTCAAAGCTCTCCAAATGTACTCTCTAGAAAGGAGACGAGAGAGATACCAAATAATATACACGTGGAAAATACTGGAGGGCCAGGTCCCAAATCTACACAGTAAAATAACAACGTACTGGAGTGAACGATATGGAAGAAAATGCAAGATTGAACCAGTGAAGAGCAGAGGTGCCATAGGCACAATCAGAGAACACTGTATAAACATCAGAGGTCCGCGGTTGTTCAACGTCCTCCCAGCGACTATAAGAAATATTGCCGGAACAACCGTGGACATCTTCAAGAGAAAACTGGACTGTTTCCTAAGAGAAGTCCCGGATCAGCCGGGCTGTGGTGGGTATGTGGCTCTGCGGGCCGCTCCAAGCAACAGCCTGGTGGATCAAACTCTCACAAGTCGAGCCTGGCCTCGGGCCGGGCTTGGGGAGTAGAAGAACTCCCAGAACCCCATCAACCAGGTATCAACCAGGTGGCACCCTACCACCTGCGCCTACCACCCTACCACGGCGCCTGTCAACCCCTCCACCTGCAGCTACCACCCCTACCACGTGCGCCTGCCAACCCTACCAACTGAGCCTGCAACCCCTACACATGCCGCCTACCACCCCACCACCTGCGCCTGCCACCCCACACGTGCGCATGCCACCCTACACCTGCGCCTGCCACCCCTACCACCTGCGCCTGCCACACCTACCACGTGCGCTGTCACCCCTACCACCTGCGCCTACCACCCCTACCACCTGCGCCTGCCACCCCTACCACCTGCGCCTGTCACCTACCACCTGCGCCTGCCACCCCTACCACTGCGCCTGCCACCCCTACCACCTGCGCCTGCCACCCCTACCACGTGCGCCTGCCACCCCTACCACCTGCGCCTGCCACACCTACCACGTGCGCCTGCCACCCCTACCACCTGCGCCTGCCACCCCTACCACGTGCGCCTGCCACCCCTACCACTGCGCCTGCCACCCCTACCACTGCGCCTGCCACCCCTACCACCTGCGCCTGCCACCCTACCACGTGCGCCTGCCACCCTCCCCACCTGCGCCTGCCACCCCTACCACCTGCGCCTGCCACCCCTACCACGTGCGCCTGCCACCCCTACCACCTGCGCCTGCCCCACCCTCACCTGCGCCTGCCACCCCTACCACCTGCGCCTGCCCCCTACCACGTGCGCCTGCCACCCCTACCACCTGCGCCTACCACCCCTACCACGTGCGCCTACCACCCCTACCACGTGCGCCTACCACCCCTACCACGTGCGCCTGCCACCCCTACCACTGCGCCTACCACCCCTACCACGTGCGCCTGCCACCCCTACCACCTGCGCCTACCCCCCTACCACCTGCGCCTACCACCCCTACCACCTGCGCCTGCTACCCCTACCACCTGCGCCTGCCACCCCTACCACCTGCGCCTGCCACCCCACCACCTGCGCCTGCCACCCCTACCACCTGCGCCTGCCACCCCTACCACGTGCGCCTGCCACCCCTACCACCTGCGCCTGCCACCCCTACCACCTGCGCCTACCACCCCTACCACCTGCGCCTGCCACCCCTACCACGTGCGCCTGCCACCCCTACCACGTGCGCCTGCCACCCCTACCACGTGCGCCTGCCACCCCTACCACCTGCGCCTGCCACCCCTACCACCTGCGCCTACCACCCCTACCACCTGCGCCTGCCACCCCTACCACGTGCGCCTGCCACCCCTACCACGTGCGCCTGCCACCCCTACAACGTGCGCCTGCCACCCAGTACATAGCGCGTGGTAGGGCGCTATTTACTGGGCGCTTTGATAGAGTAAGGCACTTTATTGTTGTAATTGTGTTGGCACACAGTGTTGAGTATTATTATTCATCTTAGTAACTGTCTTGGTGACAGGAGACTTAAAGTAACAAGTTATTTATTTGATTGATGTTGTCCTGAGCGATAAAGTGATAATTACTGATTTGATTTTTGCTGTCTGTGTGACAGTGTTAATGTACTTACTCATTGTTTGTTACTGTCTGTGTGACAGTGTTAATGTACTTACTCACTATTGATACTGTCAGTTTGACAAAAGGATTAATGTTATTAATTAATTGTTTATTTGATTGGATTGCAGTCCAAGGGACAAGTGTTAATGTAATGAATTAATTAATTAACTGAAGATTGTCTTAGTGATAAGTCTTACATTGTTGTTACTGCTATTGTTTGTATTGGCTCATTGTAGAATACCACTGCAGGAGTTGAGTGCAATTGGGTCCGAGTGTGCACTTGTTAGTGTTCACTCAGTTCACTTTGTTTCCTGCCCATGCAAGAGGGTTCAAGACCAGGTCTCGTTAATTACCAGATTGAGTGGTAGGACAACGTTCTGCTGCCGCTGGCATTGTTTAGTTCTGGAGTGCCACTCGGGGAAATAACGTAATGTAAAGTTGTTATTGCCGTGTATTAGTAAATGTGTTGAATAAATTATTATTGTTACAAAAGTGTCTTTACGTCAACAACATTTGAGATTACTGTCCCGTTTTATTGCTCTGCTAAAGTTACTTTTAAACTCTTGTATATAACTGTCTAAACTCTGGGATCAAACCCAACATCCCGAACACTTGATATTAAATTTGGCGTGAGAACCTATTTGTTGCTCCTCAAGATTGCTTATGCAATTGAGGAGTTAACGACCTAGTGATCGGAGGACCAAGTGACTGGACCTCGGCGTTTGTTCTCGTCTGTCTTAGTTGATGGACAGACGAGAGCAAACGCCGAGGCCAGATGAATTTCTAATCTGGCACCTACTCAGGAGCTAGTTAGTGTTGCTTATACTAGGCATAATCTCACACCTCGCTGATAATCTACAAATTCATCATCTCTGACCTTTATGTGGGTTTCTATAATTGTACTCGATCTTAAAATATGGTGGTAGCAAGAGGGGGTTAGCTTTTCCACCCACATGAATTTCATCAATCATACCCTCTTCTGTTGTTAGTACAATATCTCGTATGATGTTACCACGTGCGGGCTCTACCTCGTGCTCTATGAAAAAGGACTCCTGCACAAGGTCGAGAAACTGTTCACCTTGTTCGTGTGATGTTAGGTTAATTCCAATCTATGGTCTCGTGGTTAAGGTCCCCCATTATTAGGGTTTTGATTTCAGATGCCGCATTGATCACACTATTCAGATCCGTAATTTTTTCTGCCGCTGCTCCGTCAGCCTTGTAGCACACTCCCACTGTCATTTTGCTACCATCTTGAGTTAGTATGTTGCACCATACAGACTCTGAGGAACCCATGGAGTTCAGTTCCTTATTGTTGGTAGCATCCAGGTCCCGGAAGATAGAATTCCTCTTCTATTATGTCCTCTCGGACCCATGGTAAACTGATGCCAATAAAGTATAGATTTTTAGCCTCAGCATACGCACATAATGAGTCAATGCGAACATGCCTGAATGATCCCCAGGCGTATATGCAGCTGAAAAATCCACACCCCAGAAGTGACTCGAACCCATATTGCCAGGAGCACTATGCAACTGGTGTACAGAAGACCTTAACCGCTCGACCATCACGACCGGAAAAAAGATGATGGTAGACGAGGCTATTTCCCCATCATCCCGCTGGCGCTCTGTAGGTAATCTTAGGCATGGTATTTTATCAAATCACGTCATTTTTGGGGCCACGTGAGCAACACAAATGCGGTCTTTTGTCCAATCGTGATGGTCGAGCGGTTAAGGTCTCCTGTACACCAGTTGCATAGTGCTCCTGGCAGTATGGGTTCGAGTCACTTCTGGGGTGTGGAGTTTTCAGTTGCATAATGAGTCAAATTTATTTATTAGGCTTCTTTTCCTAGGGATATTAGGTAAGCCCAGATAGCTCTTGACCCACTTTATGAAGCCCCAAATATAGACTATGGTAGGTAATCCTAGCCACCTAGTAATTCACACCTATCATGTAGACTAGGGAAGGTAACCCTAGCCAGCACATGACCCCACACTCTGTAGCCTCACATGCAGACTAGAGAAGGTAAATCTAGAATATTCTAAAGGTCTTGAACGACGTTACCGCATCACACCCACTGACATTAGTCAGGAAGGTGATGATATCGTGCTCTTCTTTTCATGTGAGGAAGAACTAGAAAAACTCTTGACCAACGACTCAATACTTCGCAAGGAACACCACCCACATCCGCACTTCCCACGGCAGTTCCAGGCCGGAAGAACTGTTTTCACCAGCAGGACCAGCCAGTGGATCGCTGACCGACAGCAACATAGCCAATATCGAGAACGAAAATCCGAACCTGGGTGTATTCAACCTAGAGTTCTACAGCACCGACAAATCATCAATGAAGATTACTTTCACCGCCATAGCTGCCGCCACCCAGACTGCTACAGCTATGTGGCAGCCTATGTGGCTTCTACTGCTTCGGCCTACAAATACAACCCCACTAATTAAAAAAGGAACGATACCATTAGCTGCAACAGTGCTTCAAGTGCTACAAGCTCTCCCATACCAACAACAAGTGTCAACACCCCGTCCAGAAGTGCAGCCTGTGAGACTGGACCATCACTACTCCATATGCAGGACAACAGCCCATCGCTGCTTGCGATGGGCTGATCCACAACCAGAGCCACAAGCGCTCAACCCACCACCTCAGCTCCCACCAACCGACCATAAGAGTTTCCAGTCCTACCAAAGAGTGGCTCCTCCGACCAGGTGACCCAGCCTTCACAATGGGGACCCAAGGCCCCACAGATTCTTTCGCAGCCCCCTGCATCGCGTGCAGGCATTTTCTCTAGTCTTATTAGACTAGCGGAAAGGCTTGCCGGACCAGGCAACCACTATCTTGTCAGTGAACTGAACATATTTTACCTAGCCAATGGCCTCGACCCCATCATAGTCCCCGGCGCAAGTCTCACTGCCTCCACTACCACTCCGGAGACTATCACCAGGATGACCATTAGGTCGATTTCAACACAGACTCCAGAACCACTCAAGAACCGTGTGGAACAAACAGGTATTTCCCTCTCCAGCTCCCAACACTCCTTCTATCACCATCTCAGGAAAAGCGTAGCAGACGTGCTGTCTACAAATGTTAACAACACCACCAACGCTCCTGAAATAGCTTCTACCACCAAACCACGACACCTGAGTCTACCACAGGCTGCGAGGCGAAAGATGAAAACACCAACTACAGAGGTCACGGTCTCCTCAGACGAGGACATCTTAATAGGGGCTCCACCGCCGCACCACAAATACGACCTACTTGGTACAAGACCTTCTCACGGAGGCCACCTCACCAAACTACAACGACAGCACGACTCAGCCAAAGTCTCAGGCAAAGAAAAATGGAAGACCTAGAGGTCTACCCTGCCACCAGCTCCATAACTGGTACAGCCAGTCCTCCAGGGCTGAAAACCACCCGTCCATACCCAGAGCTCTGGTATCAGCTATTGATACAGATAATGGCTCCAAAGAGCCTTCACTTACGAGCTCACCATAACCCGTGCTACTTGAAACTTTTTGTTCTGAGTAGCTGAAACTATAAGAACAACAACAACGTAAACCTAACCAGCACCAGACCTACACTCAGTAGCCCCACATGTAGACTAGCTAAGGTAAACCAAATCACCACCTGACCCACACTCAGCAGCCCCACATGTAGACTAGATAAGGTAAACCAAGCCACCACGTAACCCACACTCAGCAGCCCCACATGTAGACTAGAGAAGGTAAACCAAGCCACCACCTGACCCACACTCAGTAGCCCCACATGTAGACTAGAGAAGGTAAACCAAGCCACCACCTGACCCACACTCAGTAGCCCCACATGTAGACTAGATAAGGTAAACCAAGCCAGCACCTGACCCACACTCAGTAGCCCCACATGTAGACTAGAGAAAGTAAACCAAGCCACCACCTGACCCACACTCAGTAGCCCCACATGTAGACTAGAGAAAGTAAACCAAGCCACCACCTGACCCACACTCAGTAGCCCCTCATGTAGACTGGGATCAGCCTCACGGTGAGGTAAACTTTACCATGACTGTACACAACTTGTGTCACTCACACTGACGCAGTCCGGAGGTTCGTCAGACCCGTCCTGACAGTGAGTGACGCCGTCGCAGACGTTCTTCTCCAGGATGCACTCGCCCGACTCGCACTCCCACTCTAACCTGGAGGAGAGACCTGGAGTTACTCCCACTCTGACCTGGAGGAGTGACCTGGAGTTACTCTCACTCTGACCTGGAGGAGTGACCTGGAGTTACTTCCACTCTGACCTGGAGGAGTGACCTGGAGTTACTCTCACTCAGACCTGGAGGAGTGACCTGGAGTTACTCCCACTCTGACCTGGAGGAGAGACCTGGAGTTACTCTCACTCTGACCTGGAGGAGAGACCTGGAGTTACTCCCATTCTGACCTGGAGGAGAGACCTGGAGTTACTCTCACTCTGACCTGGAGGAGTGACCTGGAGTTACTCTCACTCTGACCTTTAGGAGTGACCTGGAGTTACTCCCAATCTGACTTGGGAGTGTGAAGAGGGAGAAGGAGGGGGGGGGCAACTGTGGATGAGAAGAGAAGAGAAGTAGAGTGTTTGGGAAGGAGAGGGAAGTGGTGAGCAAGAGGGTGTGGGGATGACGGCATTGTGTAAAGGAGGAAATGTAAATGTTTATCTCTCAGAATGTTCGGTAATACCTTTATTGCTTGTGATGTGTGTCTATGTATGTATTAACACGATGTACTGAACGGGGTGACAATAGCTTGAGCTACCTCATCCCTTTGTGTGTATTTTACCTCAATAAACTTATTTCAATTTCAATTTCAATTTCTCAATCAAGCAAGGAAGACCATTGCTGCCATATCTTATTCAACATAGTTAGTAGTCGTTAGCACCTAAGTGACATATCAAAGAGGCGTGACGTCATTAGGGGTTGAATATAACAGGCGGTGCGGGCCAAAAGTGGCCTTATACATTACTTGCTTATTCCTTCCTTTTCATTTTATATTCAAATGATTAACAGAACCAAACGCAACTAACACATCTGCACACGCACGCACACACATATGCACGCACACACACACACACACACACACAGAACTTTTAGAAAGAACTTTTTTAGTGTCAGAGTGGTTGTCAAATGGAATGCATTAGGAAGTGATGTGGTGGAGGCTGACTCCATACACAGCTTCAAGTGTAGATATGATAGAGCCCAATTGGCTCAGGAATCTGTACACCAGTTGATTGACAGTTGAGAGGCGGGACCAAAGAGCCAAAGCTCAACCCCCGCAAGCACAATTAGGTGAGTACACACACATATGTACGTACAAGGAACCATTTGGGAGAGAATTTTTTTCAAGAATCGAAGACTAAGAATGAATTGGGGGTTAATATCACGACACACTTTTCCCCTGAAGCCCATATCAAGAGGATATCATCAGCGGCATATGCCAGGTTGGCCAACATAAGAACAGCCTTTAGAGACTTGTGTAAGGAGTCATTCAGAACTTTGTATAACACATATGTCAGACCAATCCTGCAGTGTGCAGCTCTAGCATGAAGTCCATATCTTGTCAAGCCCAAGACTAAATTGGAGAAGGTTCAGAGGTATGTCCCCAGACTAGTACCTAAGCTGAGGGGTATGAGCTACGAGGAGATACTACGGGAACTAAACCTCACGTCGCTGGAAGACAGAAGAGTTAGAGGAGACATGATCACACCACATACAAGATTCTCGAGGAAGTTATAAGTTAGGTAAAGACAATTGATTTAACACAGGAAACACACATACAATGGGGATACAGATGGAAACTGAGTACCCAGATTCGCCACATAAATATTAAAAAGAAGTTTTTGTGTCGGTGTAGTTAACAAATGGAATGAACTAGGGAGTGATGTGGTAGAGGCAGACTTCATACAGTTTAAAATGTAGGGATGATACAGCTCAATAGGCTATGGAGTCTGTAGAGCGATTGATTGACTGGAAAGGCGGAACCAAAGAGTTAAAGCTGAATCCTCACAAGCTCAACTAAGTGAGTACAAATAGGTGAGTACACACACACACACACACACACACACACACACACACACACACACACACACACACACACACAGTACAAGACGAAGCTGGAAAAAGTCCAAAGGTATGCCACTAGACTAGTCCCAGAACTGAGAGGCATGAGTTACGAGGAAAGGCTGCGAGAAATGCACCTTACGACACTGGAAGACAGAAGAGTAAGGGGAGACATGATCACAACCTACAAAATCCTCAGAGGAATCGACCGGGTAAACAAGGATAAACTATTCAACACTGGTGGGACGGGAACAAGGGGACACAGGTGGAAACTGAGTACCCACATGAGCCACAGAGACGTTAGAAGGAACTTTTTCAGTGTCAGAGTAGTTAACGGATGGAATGCATTAGGCAGTGATGTGGTGGAGGCTGACTCCATACACAGTTTCAAATGTAGATATGATAGAGCCCAGTAGGCTCAGGAATCTGTACACCAGTTGATTGACAGTTGAGAGGCGGGACCAAAGAGCCAAAGCTCAACCCCAGCAAGCACAAATAGGTGAGTACAAATAGGTGAGTACACACACACACACACACACACACACACACACACACACACACACACACACACACACACACACACACACACACACACACAAACACACACACACACACACACACACACACAACACACACACACACACACACACACACACACACACACACACCCACACAACACACACACACACACACACACACACACACACACACACACACAAAATTAATGAGAAGGATTAAGACAGAAGAGGACTGTTTGAGGCTTCAAGAAGACCTAGACAAGCTAAAGGAATGGTCAAACAAATGGTTGTTAGAGTTTAACCCAACCAAATGTAATGTAATGAAGATAGGTGTACGGAGCAGGAGGCCAGATACAAGGTATCATCTGGGAGAGGAAATTCTTCAGGAGTCAGAGAAAGAAAAAGACTTGGGGGTTGATATCACGCCAGACCTGTCTCCTGCAGCACATATCAAGAGGATAACATCAGCGGCATATGCCAGGCTGGCCAACATACGAACGGCATTCAGAAACTTCTGTAAAGAATCATTGGGAACTTTGTATACTACATATGTCAGGCCAATCCTGGAGTATGCAGCCCCAGCATGGAGTCCATATCTAGTCAAGCATAAGACTAAATTGGAAAAGGTTCAAAGGTTTGCCACCAGACTAGTACCCGAGCTGAGAGGTATGAGCTATGAGGAGAGACTACGGAAATTAAACCTCACTTCGCTGGAAGACAGAAGAGTTAGGGGGGACATGATCACCTCATTCAAGATTCTGAAGGGAATTGATAGGTAGATAAAGACAGGCTATTTGTTGGAAAAACCCACAGTTTATACATTATTGTATTTATGCAAGCCTTGTATTTACGACACTAGTTACAAAAATTACTAACTTGCAAATTTAATCCTTATCTTGACTCACTTATGCATATTGCCTGATTCTTCCTAGTCAATTACGATATACATATTCCTTTACGCTCGAGTTGTCTAACGAGAGCCGCGCATGCGCAATAGGGAAGAAGGGGAAGACGGGAGAGCGTCACCACAGGGCGACAGTAGTCAACTAGAGAACGAGCAAGTACGTCGTGGACACCTCTGACAGTGTGTAGCAGAGCTACGTTTAGGTTCCATTTACTACGCTCCCACGACCCGTAGAGCGGTGCCATGTTATCTGGCTCAATAGCGGTGTCCCAGACTAACAAATGAGCAAGTCCAAGTCAACTCTCTTCAAGCAGCAGCTGGAGGACGGAGGATTGTTCAAGTCTCCACAGCAACGGACACGCGGCTCGGCAGCTAGGTTACCTCTTTGTTATTATGTGGCCACTATTAACATTTAGGTTAGTTGTCGTTACGCCGTAGACCAAACAAACAAATCCGTACATGTCTTTTAGTAATTAACTATCTAAATAGATAATTATTTTATTTCTCTAGAAAGGAAAATTACAATATTCGATTGTAAATTGTACTGATATTGGTCTAAATTTCCTACAGTTATCCTCATAAGTTAGGATGTATGGTAGTTACTTAATTGGTAGACGATTTCTACAATGTGATTGCCTTTCAGTGTCAAGGCGACGCCAACCGAGGTGCTAGGCTTCCCCACCGTTCAGGACAACAATTTGCCCTATGCAGCATGTCGTCGGTGGAGCGTAGCAACTGATTACACCTCACTAGATTACAGCTAAGCTGTCTCCTTTCTACCTATAGTAATAACTCAGTAGTTGCAGTAGTGATCTCTCAAAGAGATCAATTGCATTAACTCGTTGAGATATAGTACTATTCTATTCAACCTTGTATTAAAGTGCATTTACCTCTAATTTATATTCAACCTGATTTGCTTTCATATTGAATTTACTCTGGTGAAGACCCAGCATCAGAATAATGCTAGGGATGTATTCATCTTTTGGCATGTAACCCCCAATTTTGTGTAAGTTAATTTGACTCCTTTTATATAAGAATTACTGTTTACTAAGATCCATAGGACACTAGTTCTTAGGATCAGTTTTCCATTGTTTCTTTGTTTTCCACCTTTTCTCAAAGGGTGGTGGTCCTTCATTGCTATCGAAGTATATATTAACTATTAGTTAATGGATTCAGGTTTTCCTCCACACTATTTAACACAAGGGGCACACGCACAAGGGGACACAGGTGGAAACTGAGTGCCCAAATGAACCACAGAGATATTAGAAAGAACTTTTTAGTGTCAGAGTGGTTGACAAATGGAA
>WNGS01057091.1:0-12135 GCA_020271785.1 Procambarus virginalis
AAATTTGTGAGTCCTCACCCCCCATTTTGGTTTTGGATGTTTATGGTACCGTTTTTCCTACGCGCGTCCACCAGTATCTTTCACTCCCCACTGCCCGATTTGACCATAACTATTTATATATTTTTCCAGCGGAGCAAGCGATTTGCCTTAACGCATCATGACTCACCTTTGAATACCCTTCCAAGTGCACCGAACTATAACCTCAACCAACAATGTCCTACATAACTCGACGCAAATAAAGATTGTTGCCTGATTTCATTCATATAATCCAACCCTTCCCTGAAGAAAGCCAATTACCACTCATAGCTTCGTGTCCTCTTGGAAGAATGCCTTATCGACACGCTTTTCGTTCCTTTTGGAAGTAAGACTCATTTTAGGATTAATGAAGAGGCCCATTGACGACTGAGGATTGAAGACATCGAGGCAATGATGCACTTTATTACTATTCATCACCAGATGCGTTGCTCCCGCCCCCCGGCTGTACCTAATTTTATAAGAGTTCGCCATTGTTCCTTTTCAACAATATTAAATTAGAGTAGTACGACAGCTTGCTGAAATCCACACTAGAATAAATGTTTATTATATCACTCTTTCCTTTTTTCGCCGCGTACCACTCCACATAAGTGGCCAACACAAGGCAGCCCTTCCTGTTCAGATCGTAGCGCCCGCCTCTGGCCGTACTTCCACAGCTAACCCAACATTGCTTTTTTTTTTTTTTTGTATCCCGCGTTCCATGCTCTCCCTCTCCTCAGTGTGGGCCGTCTGAAAACTTGGTGAAGGATTTTAAATTATCTCCACCCCATCGCGCACCCTAGTTCACAACATAGCAGGGGTATCTGATTACCAGCTTCACAGTTATTTTTTTTTTTCGCACAATCCCAATTATGGGTCTTCTCTTCGCTTCATTCGCACCAGACCACCCCAAAAACGACTCGAAGCCATGAAGCAATCCCCAGATCGTTGATTTATAGCCCCACATTGCCGACCACCAGATCAACTTTTACTTTTTTCGTCCCCCCTCAGAAGCTGCGTTATTATTTTGCCCTGATTTTTTCCCAGAATCTGCGTGAAAACTGCTCACCCTTGTACACTGGATTCCGACTGTATGATGCTGTTGCCACGCTCCCATGCATTTTGGCCCGCCATTCAGACTTTACGCAGCCACACAAGGTCATTGCACCCGCTTGCACCCGCTCTCACTACGCAGGCCCTTCTGTTACCTATTGTGTGACGTGGTGCTGTATTCAGTCGTCCCGCTGACCATATCCACACCGATTATACATGGGGACTTTGGCGGCGTTATTTTTTTTTCCCTTCCCTTCCCCCCTTTTTCGAGGCACGAGGCCGACAGGTTTAACGGACGGCCAGGATTTTCTCTGTTCCAAAGGCATAGCTGAGGATTTGGTTCATGCCCAGCCACAGTGCGCAGCTTCTCCGATTGGTGCAGGACAACACTTATTAAGATGACAGCGTTATTCCACATGTTCAAGGTTGTACCCAGCCAGAAAGTAGGAGAGTCCCGCTTATAATTTCTGTCCCCGCTACCTATGTTATCGAGCCGGTGGTCGCCCAAGACGGTAATCCACGAGTGAACCCCCTGGATGATTTTGCGAGACACCTTTGTTGGTGTGTGACGTACACTTGGCATTTAAAAATCCTAGTTCCAATATTCTGTCCGCGATCTCCTCTAGTGTTCTCCGTTGATTCTGCAACGATTACCTGAAGGAGGCAAACCACTTCCCGGGAAGCGGCCCACAATCCCTGTCAATACAGAGATCCTTGAGCAACCCACTACAAATTTTTGCCACATTGCCCCATTTGTTACGAGGCCCAACATTGGCGCCGCGTCGGTTAAAAGTGACTGCTCAGTTTTTGCCAAGGTACGCTGGCCGGTTTCCTAAGCTAATCGACAACAAACTAGAGACCTAGGGCTTTTACACGCGTTATTGCGTCCAGCCGCCTTAGGTTGCAATTCCAGAGTAGAAATGCTCTCTGCATCACATGGTTCCGCAGGCCCATCTGAGGAGCCTTGAGTTTTGAAGCTCATTTCAACATTTGCTGATCACAGCCAGCCTTGTACTCGGCTGTAATCAATATTTTGTAACTTTTTTTGTTTACATACATTTTAATAATTACGTACTCCGCAGAAATATAATATTACATACCCAAAAGAATCAGGTGTGTGGTAGGAGAAGGAAAGCTCAAACTATCAAATTTTGTGTGTTCAGTGAGGATTACACAAGGGTCTTCTCTGGGACTCTCTTAGTTCTTCTCCGAGGTTCTGTTATGGGGCCTACACTTGCACAGAGGTCCCGGGCGACCCTTTTTATATATAAAAAAAAAACGTAAACATTATATATTTTTTAATGGATATGCTGCATAGCACTGTATTAGCTCCTTCCAGCCATTGTAACTACTATATTATTAGATATACCAATCCCCTTAGGGATTTGTTGAAAATTTTATTTTTGTTACCTATTTAATAATAGACAATTTTCCTCTAGTTATCTTTATACAGATACCTTTCTCACTGGACCTATCTCCAGCATGTTATTAAACACATGCTACTTCTGTTACGCGTACAAACATACAGTTTGCGAGTATTCGCTCCTGCGTCCCCAACTTTTCTTTTAATTGTCCAACGAGATACTCTTCGAACATTGCCAAAGATTAATACACGCCTGATGCGTGGCATTTTGGGCCCCCCTGGTGAATGTCATTCTCCATTTTCAGAAAATTCGCCTCGGGCCCACAGGCCTGGAAGTTCCTCATGTTTTAGAGCCCTGCTAAATTAGTTCAAATTACATATTTCTGTTTGATTTGTGATCGATACCCCATTGACAACCGACGCTTCGTTTCATGCATCCGAGGTGTCTGGATTGTTAGTCTCAGAGGTTTAGACCTTGGCCCAAGCATTGACGTTACGGATGACCCTTTGCTTGATTGATTGATACGATCTAAGCCCACCCTAAGATCTTTTTGGTGGTCACGGGCCTGACATTGCGGTAAGCTGGTTGCCATTAGGAGCCCATTCATATTACCCGTATCCATGAGATGGACGTATCTGGCGATATGGTGGAGGTGTCGACCCCTGGCATCCATGGTGACGGGATGACTTTTGTCTCGAGTTAGATATCATTCCCCTTTATTTTTTATTTGTACTGAACCACCAAAATGGCTGGTGTTACTTGATGTTGATAACGGCGTATTTCACGCCATACCAAAGCATGGTGCTTTTTTTCCCCCCTCCCCTTTTTTCCCCACGGGCATGACTCTGCCTCGTACACTCGTGTTCTACACATCTTCTCTTTTGTTGCTCCCCGTTAATCTCTTTTTCCATTTTATTGTGCACTACTACCCTCCCTGTGCCGGCGTTCGCGGGGCCGATTCCCTAGGTACTCTACTTTTTAACTAGGAAGTCTCGTATGCTGCCAGATCGTTACAGATTCGCTTTATTAACCTTGCCTAGCTCCCCCCCCCCTGCACCTGTTTGAGACTTGCTGTTGATTACCTTTTTGACCCCATTTCTGTATAACTGTTTGATTATACATGTCACTTTTCAGTTCGTGGTTTTTGACCCCTTAAAATGCATATTCTAAACCTATGATTTAGCGTTTTAAGGCCGGGGCCGTTTATGGTAGTCTCCTAGCCTATTTCCTTGATATAACACTAATTTTTACAATCCAACTATTACTCATGTTGCCAGTAGGACGATAAAGGCCGCATTTTTTTTCCCTTGGTCATCTCGTTTCGGTGAAGTCCACCTATTTATCAGTTTCTTTACCGCTCAGGCTGCTGTGACTACTTGACACTTTGGTGGGTTCCAGCGCATTGTTCGGGATGCCCACGACGTCTATGAATAAGAAGGTAACTGCAGCCAGGCCTTCTATTTTACATTAAATCACATGTGAGGCGCGTTATCTTTCAATCCTGTGAAGTTTCCTATATCTGGTACACTGAGATGCTTACTTCTTGATTTGTTCTCTTGCTTACCCATCGTCACAGGGTATGTGGGGACTTCCAGCGCAGTTTTTTGATCTTTCCCGTGACATGTATGAGATGTCTGCACTATCTATTTATGTTATGTGCATAATAATGTATTGACACTTGTGCTGACCAACATTAGTATTATGGTCGTTACAGACAAGCCAATTTCTATTGGATGGATCTTTACTGAATCGCATGAAGTCACAGACTCCTGGCAGGAGGATGGCTGTTATACTAATTTTTTTTTTTTTTTTTTTTGAGCTACTATAACAAGACGTTTGTTGTGTACATATTTGTACCAGCCACTCGTTCCGTAGTGCGTTTCGGGCAGGTCCCTTGGTTTAACTGACGATCCCACCGCCGCCGATAGAACTATGTCGTTTTTCATCCAAGTTGTACACCTTTTGATTTTACGTTGTCGTTTAAACAGAAGGCTATTCAGCTTATAAGGATTGCAGCCCACAGTATCCCCCTCCGCCCGGCCGGGATAGGCGTACCACATGAGGCGCGCTGCGCGCGACACGCCCGGCGATGTGTCTTTTCTTCACCACTACCCCCCCCGGAGACTGTCAACCTGGCTGATCGTGGGACCCCTGTTGCCGTATACATCCTTAAGTTCCAATGCTCTGCGCGACGCTTAAGTCAGCCCGAACTCATTATGTATATGTGGCACATTTACTCTGGCTTGGATCCAGCATGAGTATGATAGATTAATAATAGCCTGGTGGATTGCCGACCCTAGACGGTATCACGGAGTTTGCAAGATATTTTCTATTAGGTTTCCGGGGACACTGTTGTAACGCACCCAAACCACCGACTCCCAGGCCGGTCCTCTTTTATTATTTCCCCTGAACGTGCCGTGTCCTAGGAATATATACGGAGCGGCTAGCTTGTCACGTCATTGACATTAGCGATTGCCTCGGCTACTGGGTAACATCCCATCGCGAGAAACGAAATTTTGGGTATGCCAGGGGTCAACAGCATTTCTTCTACCTTCCCAGCAAATTGTTTAGACTGGCTACCGACTGACGTAGCATTTGACATTGGTGATGTTTCTAGTGTCAAGGTCGTGATCCCCTGGTCCACAAACAACACACGACAGACATGGACCGGCAACTTTAATTCCCCTTGAGCTAAATGCAGGTGTCTTCAGCGCGGTTGTAGACAAAAAACTCCGCGGACAAACCCCCGGCGCCAATGACGGCAGGGCGCACAAACACCTAGCGGGAAGGAGGAACCAAACCCCTTTTTTTTAGAAAAAACCACGGGGTAATGACTCACACGTCATGGCGAATAAAAATCGCATATATAACCCAGGTCGCCCTTGTCACGAAATTTCACTTAGGCCATCACTCGTGATCCGGCATGGGATTCACAACACCCCCCCGATCCCGGATTTTTTTTCCCCAATCCTCCCCTCCTTTTGTTTTTTCGTTGTATCCCCGAAAATCGTCCTAAGTGACGCCCTAGCACCGGCAGGGACCAAACGACCCCGTGGTAACGAACATCGCTCTAGGTACGTAGAACGGCGGTGGACCAAACGCACCGTTGAGTTTGTCCCCGCGTAACTGAAAACGTTACTTAGGATACGGAAAGGTTTCCTGTGGCCCATAACGGATACCGGGCTTGTTGCACCGCAACGATAAATGTCTATGACGTATACGATCAGGCTGTCCCCCGGATTTCCCAAAACTGACACCAGTTTTCGTATACCGTTGACTAAATCGGTCTATGCACCGTAGATCGGCATTTTTGTGGACTTTTTCTTTCAAACGACTCCGCGGTATTTACCGAAAACCCTCCGGTATATGCACCTGTTTTAGAACACGTGCGTGGAAACAAAACGCACACGCGTTACTTCTTTTTCGTACAAACATGAACTACCCTATAGTCTTACTGATCGCCTCATGTTCGCCCTTTGGTGTAAATTACCAACATAAACACACAACGTTTCTTCGGTTCTACTTATTCAACACCCCACATACATTTCCATGTCCCTTTGGCACAATCTCCTCAATTATCACATGCGTGCTGTCCCCGTCAGTACCGTAGTGGTGGGATTTTTTTTAAACATCAACTAGACTTGTTTACCTTGCATCCGGTCAGTTTTTTTAGTATTCAGATCTTACACCTTTACGGACCTCCGTTGTGGTTGCCTCATGCTGAGCTTGGCATGGCGCTGCAGGTACCACACCTTCAGCGACCAATCAACTTCACAAGTCTGAGCTGGTCGGGCCGTCGGACCTTCTTGGGTGATGCTAGAACTGCTCAGCCATAACCCATCAACCAGTCTGGGTAAACACAGCCAGCTTCTCTGCTGCACACCTGGTGCACTGATTCGCTGCTGTGGTGTTGAGTTGTGGGTGTCCTCCGTTTTTCTATTTCTGTCCACGGTGGGCGAGGGTATGGTGTGATGGTCACGGTTCGTTCCAGGATGGTGTCCTGCCAGAACTCACTAGGAGAGGGTCTCGTGCATCGGTTATGGGTTCCGACGGCGTTCTTTTCCTAGGCCGGTCAACACTCCCAACCTTTCTCTTTTGGCTGACCTGCATTCAACCCTTTGATCGTGGACATGCTAGAATCTTCATAAGTTGGTAGCACACTGGAGCTGGACTCCCGGGGGTACTATTATTCACCCCGTCCCTACTGTATTTTTCTACACCCGACCATTCCGACAGTTATGTAGAATGTTTTGCCGTTTTTGTCCGGTTCGCCCAGGACCTTCTTCTTTCGTTGCTCGAAACTGTTCACTGTTTTTGTACAGATTTGCGGGCTGTTGTCTATCGACTTATGCTTATCTGGTCGTTAGGCTTCATCAGCTGGTGCTATTCACCTACTCCTGAGCAATCTGGGTCCACGAACTGATCGTTTTCGCTCACAAACCTTTGATAGCAACCGTTCATTTAACCGAGTGATTTTCCAGCAGCCAGAGAGATTGGTGCAGCGTATCCATTTCACCTGTGGGAACCACAGCTACCCACAGTTGTTCCCCCTTAGCCTTCTACTGATTGGTTATCAGCCAGCATTAAGTCAACAGACATTTTATTTACTGATAGTGGAACATTCCACGGGTGTTCTCCTCGCTGGTTGTGCGGGGTTCGTAGGACTAGGATCACCGTGATCTCGGCCACCCCGTCTCGCTGGGGTTCATAAACCCGTTTTCTGTGAAAATAATAGTTACCGGGCGTCTCCTCCTGAGTATCTCTCTGCAGATCTCCTTTGCACCTGACCTGTGCCTTGTATCACTTCCTTGACAACTTCATCCTCTGTCAGAGGGTCCCTGTCGTCTGGCAACAGGCCATAGGTAGCACATTGTTTAATTTTTTTCCCCTCTTCCCTGTCCCTTTTCTGTATTCTAGACCTCTGTTAGTGTGGTGTAGTGTTTTACCTTCCTCTTTTGTGCCCACGATCCCCCACTTTCCCCCCACAGCTAAGGTTACTAAACGTGTTCGAGATGGTAAAGGGCCCGCGTGCAAGATTTATTTCATGAGTATTCTTGTCCTATTCGTTATGCACTTTCCTGAATTTGCTCTAGATGGTCTACTGCGTAAAGACGCATGCTACCACAATATTCGTGAACATAAGCTCATTCCCTACCTCTAGATTATCATAAAAAATTTCTTTAGTGCGTTAAGCAATACGCTGAGACCTCAACGGTTTGAGATCTTTCTATCCTGAGACGGTCCGACCTGCCCACATTCACCTAGAGCAATTTCACGTCGTAGGTTATTAGTGTCATCTGCCCATTGCATTGTGATTGCCTTAGTCTCCCCTCTAGTTGTGCTTCTTGCAGTGATAGGCATGTGAGTGAGTGATAGGAATTAGAGACAGTCGTTGGTATTGTTCTTTTACATCGTCACATATTGGTGGGTGAGCTTTGAATATAAGGCAATCTACCTGGCACTGACATCTGCCGTCAATGATTTAACTCCTCTGCAGCTATGAATGTGAGTGAGGTGCTGTCATACCCTTAATCTCTTGTTTCACTTTCATACAACCGATGTCTGCATTTGTTTTTGAAATGTCCGTACCAGTCGCTCCTCGTAGAATCCATACACTCACTTCAGCTCGGGTACTAGTCTGGTGGCAAACCTTTGAACCTTTTCCAGTTTAGTCTTATGCTTGACTAGATAGGGACTCCATGCTGGAGCCGCATACTCCAGGATTGGTCTGACATATGTGGTATATAATGTTCTGAAAGATTCCTTACACAAGTTTCTAAAGGCCGTTCTTATGTTAGCCAACCTGGCATATGCTGCTGATGTTATCCTCTTGATATGAGCTTCAGGGGACAGGTCTGGCGTGATATCAACCCCCAGGTCTCTCTCTCTCTGACTCTTGAAGTATTTCATCTCCCAAATGATACCTTGTATCTGGTCTCCTGCTTCCTACCCCTATCTTCATTACATTACATTTGCTTGGGTTAAACTCTAACAGCCATTTGTTCGACCATTCCTGCAGCTTGTCCAGTCTTCTTGAAGTCTCAAGCTGTCCTCCTCTGTCTTAATCCTTCTCATAATTTTGGCGTCGTCAGCAAACATTGAGAGGAATGAGTCTATACCTCTGGGAGATCATTTACGTATATCAGAAACAGGATAGGTCCAAGTACAGAGCCCTGTGGGACTCCACTGGTGACTTCACGCCAGTCTGAGGTCTCACCCCTCACTGTAACTCTCTGCTTCCTATTGCTTAGGTACTCCCTTATCCACTGGAGCGCCCTACCTGTTACTCCTGCCTGTTTCTCCAGCTTATGCATCAACCTTTTATGGGGTACTGTGTCAAAGGCTTTCCGACAGTCCAAAAAAATGCAGTCCGCCCACCCTTCTCTTCTTGCTTAATTCTTGTCACCTGATCGTAGAATTCTATCAATCCTGTAAGGCAAGATTTACCCTCCCTGAACCCATGTTGATGGGTTGTCACGAAGTCTCTTCTCTCCAGATGTGTTACTAGGTTTTTCTCACAATCTTCTCCATCACCTTGCATGGTATACAAGTTAAGGACACTGGCCTGTAGTTCAGTGCCTCTTGTCTGTCACCCTTTTTGTATATTGGTACTACATTAGCAGTCTTCCATATTTCTGGTAGGTCCCCCGTTTCCAGTGACTTACTATACACTATGGAGAGTGGTAAGCAAAGTGCTCCTGCACACTCTTTCAATACCCATGGCGAGATTCCATCCGGCCCAACAGCTTTTCTCACATCCAGCTCCAAATAGGTGCTTTTGACCTCATCTCTTGTAATTTCGAACCTATCCAAGGTCACCTGGTTTGCTGCCACCTCTCCCAGCGCCGATATCTCCCTGTTCTATTGTAAAGACCTCCTGGAACCTTTTGTTGAGTTCTTCACACACCTCTTTGTCATTCTCTGTGTACCTGTCCTCGCCCACCCTAAGTTTAATCACCTGTTCCTTCACTGTTGTCTTCCTCCTGATGTGACTGTGTAGTAGCTTTGGTTCAGTCTTGGCTTTGTTAGCTATATCATTTTCATACCTTTTCTCAGCTGCTCTTCTCACACTGACATACTCGTTCCTGGTTCTCTGGTATCTCTCTCTACTTTCTGGTGTTCTGTTATTACGAAAGTTCCTCCATGCCCTTTTGTTCAGCTCTCTTTGCTTTCATACATTCCCTATTAAACCACGGATTCTTCCTTTGCTTCTCTGTTTTTTCCTGTTGGGCTGGGACAAACCTGCTTACAGCCTCCTGACATTTTTGGTGACATAGTCCATCATGTCTTGTACGGACTTGGTTCCGAGTTCTGTGTCCCAATGTATATCCCATAGGAATTTATTCATCTCCTCATAGTTTCCCTTTCTGTACGCCAGCCCTTTGGTTCCCAGTTCTTTTTTGGGGGTGATAATTCCTAGCTCAACCAGGTACTCAAAGCTCAATACACTATGATCACTCATTCCCAAGGGGGCTTCCAACTTAACTTCCCTTATATCCGAAATGTGTGTGTGTGTGTGTGTGTGTGTGTGTGTGTGTATGTGTGTGTGTGTGTGTGTGTGTGTGTGTGTGTGTGTGTGTGTGTGTGTGTGTGGGTGTGTGTTGTGTGTGTGTGTGTGTGTGTGTGTTGTTTGTGTGTTTGTGTGTGTGTGTGTGTGTGGGTGTGTGTGTGTGTGTTGTGTGTGTGTGTGTGTGTGTGTGTGTGTGGTGTGTGTGTGTGTGTGTGTGTGTGTGCGAATGTTAGAAATACATGCAGTAGATATAATAGAGGAAAAATAGATTAGTTTGAAAGGCGGGATCCAAAAGCTAATAGCTCGATTCAGCAGACACAAAATTATTTAATTTTGTGTCTGTCTGTAGAATCTGTACAGATTATGCAGACACACAGGAACACTCATGTACAGAAACACAAACACACACACACACACACACACACACACACACACACACAAACACACACACACACACACACACACACACACACACACACACACACACACACACACACACACACACACAAAACCCTAAACATGTTGGGACTCAGCCCTTCAACACAAGACTATACGAATAAAAAAACTGCCGAGGGCCTAATGGCCCATACGAGGCAGCGCCTATGTATAATCACACAATTCCACTCATATACATGTCCACCCCAAGCGTGAAACAATCAAGGGACCCATTCTCCACCATGTTACGTAGTAATTGGTCCCACAAATCAACAATCCCTGTTACCAAACCAGTATTTACCCAGGTCTTTCCTAAATCTAAATATATCCAGTTATCCCCATTGTTTCGTGTTCTGTCTTGTATTTATTCTTTTAATACCTATTAATATCCTCTATGTTGTGTATATTCATCCACTTTACACCTCTATCATATCACCCCTAATTCTTCATCTTTGTAAAGAATGTAATTTAAGCTTTGTCACTCTTTCTTCATATGACAATTTATAATTTGCAGGATTAACTTTGTCATCCTATACTGGACGCTTTCTAGTGAATTATATCCATTCTATAGTATGGCGACCAAAACTGAACTGCATAATCTAAATGTGGCGTAACCAGAGCAAGATATAGCTGAAGAACAACACCAAGTGTTGTTCTTCAGAGTAAAGCTTCGATTACTAAATCCCCAGTATTAGTAAAGCTTCGATTAATAAATCCCAGTTTCCTATTTGACTTATTAAGAATATTTATGCATCGATTTTTTGGTTTTATATTTTTACTAATCATAACTCCCAGATCCTTTTTGCAATCCGACTTCGCAATCTCAACACCATCAAGCTCGTATCTTGTATCTCTATCATCATTACCTTGCCTTAAAACCTTTCATTTATTCGCATTAAACTGCATCTGCAATTCTTTTGACTATTTTAAAACCCTATTTTGATCGTCTTGAAGTAATTGAGATAATTTTTCCTTGTTTATTTCCCTCCCGATTTTCGTATCATTGGCAGATTTGCAAATATTGCTGCTCAAACTTGAATCTAAATCATTATATATATTATGAATAACAGAGGCCCCAGGACAGAGCCTTGAGGCAATCTACTTACAACATTTTCCCACTCAGACTTAATACTATTTAAACTAACACTTTGGCCTGTGGTAAAGCCATGCCATAACCCCTCTTAATATAGCACCCCCCCCTAATACCATGAGCCTCTAACTTTAACTCTCTATCTATATAATGCCGAGAACCTCTAACTCTAACATGTAAAACAACTTTTTATATTCGCACATATCAGGGCATAGATACAGTGTAAAACAATAGATTTTGTTCTCTAAGTGTCAGAGAGCTTTTTGAGATATTAACTCAGAATTCTTGGACGAAGAGTTTTATAATATTTATTATATTGGCTTCAAATGTTTTTATCCTTTTATTTTTTGGAGGATTTCCATAGCAAAGCTTATTGCTATGGAAAGCAATAAGCTTGCCATGTTCACTTTGTACATATTATAACAAAGTGAATATTCGCCAAAAAAAAATCTTTCGTCAAAAAAATGGTCATGTCCTTGAACATTTGATGTTTTGCATATTCAAAAAGCATGTGCTGTTTCATTATAAAAGTACAGTTGGCAAATTATAAGTTTAAACAGCCTTGTAGACCATAACTGTGTATTTATATAAAATTCCATAATTTTAAAAATTCTATACAGTTCAAACATCCAAAGATTGATTTTTTTATTTCAAACCATAAATATTCTATA